>CAXIIO010001015.1:0-35282 GCA_964028335.1 Altica lythri
GTTTAAATGAACCTGATGCACCCTTTCCTTTAGTTTGGACCAGAGATCCTGATACTACAGCAGATTTTAAGTACTTTTTGATGAAAGGCGCAACTTTTTCAGCGTCAACTTTGTAATTTGCTGTTATATATTTTTTGATAGCTTGAAGCGACGATCCACCTCTCTCTTTTAGTCCTTTAATAGCGTTATTGACCATTTCAGATGTAGGTGGATGAGAAGGTTTACTTCTTGGATTTTTATTTTTTTTCTCTTTTTTTGATGAAGAAGAGATCTGAGATGCATTGGCACCGGTCGTTGCAGAAGTTGCCGAATTCTGGTTATCTGTATCGGCCATAGTTATGTATAAATTTTTATTTTTTCACTGAATCACTGAGAATTTATCTCGAATTGTGTTTAAATAAAATGCGCCAAAAATTACACGAACACCGAGTAGTCGGTTAGTGTGGTCGGACCGAAGACTGAATGGTTGCACTTTGAGTTCATGAAACTAAAGTGGCGCTACCACAGAGCGATAGTCATGTTAACATCGTTTTCTTTTTCACCGACCTGAGGTATTTTGAAAAAACCCACATCAACAATAAACTAAGAAAGTCAAATAGAAAGTCCAAATTTTAGTATGCTGCAAAAATTTTAATAGCACACTTGAAAATATTGTCTTGAAATCAGCTCAAAAACTGCTATGTAATGATTCAGCTCGAATGTTCGGATTAAGCCGTTATAATGTTCAATTTCAATAAAACAAATTATTTTTTACATTTATAAATGTAAAAATTCAACTATCTATTTTGATATTGTTATATAATTTTTAATTTATCTACCTAGAATAAAAACTTACGTAAGATTGTAATATACCATGTTCAACCATTATCACACTATTCGAATATCTGTTAAAACGTTGGTTTAGAAAAGAACTTTTTATAATAAACACTAATTTATCCTTAAAAGTAAAATTTATTTAAACAATCTATTTTCTAATAGGTTTTATAATTATTTATCTGTCATCTATGTGATATTTTAATTGCCAATTGTTTTATCTTATATGAAAAAAGTAGGTAAAATAAAGCTAGGCATTTTGTGAAACACAGAAAAAGTTTATTAAACAATACGTTTTTGTAAGGAATTTTCCATCTTCTATGACACTATTTACCGTTTTTACAACTGAAAAATTTCATCCAACATAAAAGATTTCTTTCGTTAAATCATTTTTTAAGCATAATTATTCAACTAACGCTAAATTTTATACAGTTTTATTTCGGTTCGACCTATTCTAGATACTCTTAAAACTTTTTACAAAGTGATTGAACAAGTTAAAATTGATTGTTTATTAATATATGATATTAATTAAAAAGTTATATGTGGAAATCTATAGAAACAATTAGGGTATACAGGGTACACATCTCTATTTTTTTATATATTTTTGTCATCATTCCCTCATACTATACTTCAAAAAGAGACATTTCTTACTAAGGTTTCTATTATTATCAATTATTTTACATATAAAATAACGATTTATCTGATTAATCATACATTTTGACAAAATAATTGTAATGATATTAGCTAAAATTAAACAAGAATTATAAAATACATAAATTAAATAAATTTCAAGCATGTAGCGACATCTATTGGGATTTCTTGTACTTTTGTTTGTATTTTTTTAACTAACTGCAATTTTAAAGAAAATGTTTTTGTTTTTTTACAAGTTATATAACACTATAAGTATTGTACAAATAAAAGTAAACTTTTCCATCTACATCTCTGAAGATGACATCAAATAGGGTCAAAACGTAAAACTTTTCTTTCTAAATCCCTAAAGATAAACTCTTATAGGTTCGAAACGTAAAACTTTTCATCTAAATCCCTGAAGATGAACTTTTATAGGTTCGAAACGTAAAACTTTCCAACTAAATCATTGAAGATGAACTAAAAAAGTTTAAAAAAACAGTTTCAAATATGTTCGAAACGTAAAACTTTTCCATCTAAATCCCTGCAGATGAGCTCAAATAGCGTCAAAACGTAAAACTTTCCATCTAAACCCAAAACGTAGGATAATTTAAAAGAGTCCACTTAGTCGTTTCATTGTTGCTAACCAACAATTTCTAATATCATAAATAGTTTTAATGATTCAAAAATGAACATCAGAAAGAATGAAATTACTTATTTAATACGACTGTAACATTTTACAGTTTTAAAGATACTGATAATTTAATTTTTAAGAGAACAAATTTGACATTTCAACAAATTTTTCTCAAAGTTTTTGGATATAGATAATAAAATGGTTTTTATTCATTAATAAAATATAAATATATTGTGGTTCTGAAAAGAACCGTTTTGTATTGCAAATTTGTCCAATTAATTATGTAAATTACTTGGAGCTTGTATATTTAGTAACAGCTTTTGTTCCTTCACTGACTGCGTGTTTAGCCAATTCACCAGGAAGTAATAGACGAACTGCAGTTTGAATTTCTCTACTGGTAATCGTAGAACGTTTATTGTAGTGTGCTAAACGGGAAGCTTCTGCTGCAATACGTTCAAAAATATCATTAACAAAACTGTTCATGATACTCATGGCTTTACTGGAAATACCGGTGTCAGGATGTACTTGTTTCAAAACTTTGTAGATGTAAATGGCATAACTTTCCTTCCTCTTTCGTCTCTTCTTCTTATCACCTTTAGAAATATTTTTTTGTGCCTTGCCGGCTTTTTTCGCAGCTTTTCCGCTTGTTTTTGGTGGCATATTTACTGTTAAACGGTACCAAAGTATAACGTTAACTGTGTGGTGCCGCCGACTTACAAGGCATATTATAATAAAGTTGCGTTTCTTCAATAGGCTCCACCCACTGCGTTACGGCATGTGCGCTGTACGCTATTGGCTATACTCGTTACTATAAATTTGTTGGTAGATTATAGAAATTTTCATAACGTTTCGTGTAAGAGTAGAGTGTGTTGTCTCTTTTTGTACAACTATATATAAAGAAAAATGTCCGGACGTGGTAAAGGTGGAAAAGTTAAAGGAAAGGCAAAGTCACGATCAAACCGTGCTGGTTTACAATTTCCCGTTGGACGTATTCATCGTCTGTTGAGAAAAGGAAATTATGCTGAACGTGTTGGAGCTGGTGCACCAGTTTATTTGGCTGCTGTCATGGAATATTTAGCTGCTGAAGTACTAGAATTGGCGGGTAATGCTGCTCGTGACAACAAGAAAACTCGTATTATTCCTAGACATTTGCAATTGGCAATTCGTAACGACGAAGAATTAAATAAACTTCTGTCTGGTGTTACAATTGCACAAGGTGGTGTTTTACCAAATATACAAGCTGTTCTTTTACCCAAGAAAACTGAAAAGAAAGCCTAATTTAATACAATATTAATATCATATCAAATAATACTCGGCCCTTTTAAGGGCCACAATCTATATGTGAATATATATATATGATAGAGAAAAGTTATAATTATTTTAATTAAATCGATATATAAACGTTTTGTTTTTTAAGTAAGTATATAAAAATTAAACTGAACTGTGGTTTCGTTTAGATAGACTTGTAGAATAATAGAGAAAACAAAATAAAAACATATTATTAGCATTTAAAAAATAACATATCCAAAATTGGGATGTTCCTTTATTATTCTTCTTAACTAGGATTGATATGAATGAATAAAAGACAAAAAAAAAACAAAAGCTGTTTTAAATTAAATATCTTAACAAACAGTATCTTTCATAAGATGGTCAGTATTATGTGTGTGTGATTTTATAATTTAACAAAAAATAATAATCTAACTTAAAAAAAATTATAATAATTATCCGTTTAATTAATGTATAAAAGTAAAATAGTTTACATTATTGATATAGAATCTTTTAATTTTAATTAAAATTAACTGATTGTAGTAAAAGCCAAAAAGAAAAATAAATCGTTTGTTTGTTTTGTTTAGTTTATGAAATTTTTATCATTGATAAATTTAATTTTTGTGGTTCTGAAAAGAACCGATGTTTTATTTTATTGTTTAACAATATATTTAGATGATAGTTGACAATATTGACGATTATCAAGTTAAATATTTTTAACCTCCAAAACCATACAAAGTACGTCCCTGTCTTTTTAATGCATAAACAACATCCATGGCTGTGACGGTTTTCCTTTTAGCATGTTCTGTATAAGTTACAGCATCTCTGATTACATTTTCCAAAAATACTTTCAGTACTCCTCTGGTTTCTTCATAGATAAGACCAGATATACGTTTGACACCACCTCTACGTGCCAATCTTCTAATGGCAGGTTTGGTAATACCTTGGATATTATCACGTAATACTTTACGGTGACGTTTAGCACCCCCTTTACCAAGACCTTTTCCACCTTTACCTCGGCCTGTCATATTAAATAAAAACGAATTGATTAAAACTGCAAGTAAGATTCGTTACGAACAAACACTGCACGTTGACTGTAGTTTCTCCTTGAGAGTACGGCTTTTTGTTGGCTAAGCTCCACCTCTCGACCAATCAGCGACCAGATCGAGGTGATAAAAGAGCAGACCAAAACAAAATTAAATTCATTCGAACTCTACTATTGTTAGTATCAAGTCGTCGTTGGCGCTGTTCTTATAATTTTTTTTTTTGAATAATTTGTAATAATAATGGCACGTACAAAGCAAACGGCTCGTAAATCAACCGGAGGTAAAGCTCCCAGAAAACAATTAGCTACAAAAGCAGCTCGTAAGAGTGCTCCAGCTACTGGTGGCGTTAAAAAACCACATCGTTACCGTCCCGGAACTGTAGCTCTTCGTGAAATCAGACGTTATCAGAAAAGTACTGAGCTTTTGATCCGAAAATTACCTTTCCAACGTTTAGTGCGAGAAATTGCACAGGATTTTAAAACCGATTTACGTTTCCAAAGTTCCGCTGTAATGGCTCTTCAAGAAGCCAGTGAAGCTTACTTGGTTGGTCTTTTTGAAGATACAAATTTGTGTGCCATCCATGCTAAACGTGTAACTATAATGCCTAAAGACATTCAATTGGCTAGAAGAATTCGTGGAGAACGTGCCTAAACAGGGATTTTTTTTTATATAAATAACAACAACGGTTCTTTTCAGAACCACAAGTATATTTTATTAATTATGATAAAATTTAATAGTTACTTAATTTTTGCAACCTAAACTTCACTAAGTTAAATATATTATAACAGATAATAGTCAGTTGTTTCAGAAAATAAAAGATGTAAAAATAAAAAAAATGTCATTTTTTTGTTGTTTATTCAATTTGTATTATTTGTAGAATATATTTTGGATTATTTATAAAATATTTGAGGATATAATTAATAATTTGTATGCTATTTACTATAAAATTTGTATTATTTATTTATTTATTTATTTATTTCTTTCTTTAATATTTTATTGTTAATTATTTAAAAATTCAGTAATTATATTCTTTTTTTTTGTTTCAATATTTTAATAAAAAAATTATATAATTTTTATACTGTAATAGATCTTGTCATTAATAATAAAATCTAATACAATTTAATTATAATTTTTATCATTTTATATATATATATACGTATATGTTGTGGTTCTTAAAAGAACCGTTGTTGTTGTTAAAAAGAAATAGGTAAATGCTATGTAAATAAACATGAAATTATTTAGAACTTGTATATTTAGTTACAGCTTTTGTTCCTTCACTGACTGCGTGTTTAGCCAATTCACCAGGAAGTAATAGACGAACTGCAGTTTGAATTTCTCTACTGGTAATCGTAGAACGTTTATTGTAATGTGCTAAACGTGAAGCTTCAGCTGCAATACGTTCGAAAATATCATTAACAAAACTGTTCATGATACTCATAGCTTTACTGGAAATACCGGTGTCAGGATGTACTTGTTTCAAAACTTTGTAGATGTAAATGGCATAACTTTCCTTCCTCTTTCGTCTCTTCTTTTTATCTCCTTTAGAAATATTTTTTTGTGCCTTTCCGGCTTTTTTTGCCGCTTTTCCGCTTGTTTTTGGTGGCATATTTACTATTAAACGATACAAAGTATAACGTCAACTAAGCGGTGTCTCTACCTTACGAGGCATATTTATAATAAAGTTCCGTTTCTTCAATAGGCTCCACCCACTGCGTTATGGCATGTGCGCTGTACGCTATTGGCTACACTCGTTAGTATAAATTTGTTGGTACATAGTAAATATTTTCATATCTCTTTGCACCGTGGAGAGTATTCCTCAGTTCTTTTTCTGTCTATCTGTCTGTAACTAAGTGAAAATGTCCGGACGTGGTAAAGGAGGCAAAGTTAAAGGAAAGGCAAAGACACGATCAACTCGTGCTGGTTTACAGTTTCCCGTTGGACGTATTCATCGTCTGTTGAGAAAAGGAAATTATGCTGAACGTGTTGGAGCTGGTGCACCAGTTTATTTGGCTGCTGTCATGGAATATTTAGCTGCTGAAGTACTAGAATTGGCGGGTAATGCTGCTCGTGATAACAAGAAAACTCGTATTATTCCTAGACATTTGCAATTGGCAATTCGTAACGACGAAGAATTAAATAAACTTCTGTCTGGTGTTACAATTGCACAAGGTGGTGTTTTACCAAATATACAAGCTGTTCTTTTACCCAAGAAAACTGAAAAGAAGGCTTAAATTTTTTATTCGTTGTCAAATTAGTAAATACTCGGCCCTTTTCAGGGCCATAATATTATTATTATTTTATAATGTTCGACAAAAAAAAAACTAACACATGTATAATTTATTTATTAATTTGCAAATTTGGAATGCAATTTGAAATTGAATGATAATAAATGTCATTCTAGTCTAATAACGTAAAAAAAAAGTAAACGTATAATAAAATAAATATTTGCTAAAATGATTTGTTGATAAAAAAAAATGTTTTTATATAAAAACAAATATTGTTATATTTTGTTGTGATTTATTGCGTTTCCACTTAGAAAATCTTTAAGAAGCACAATACATATATATATATATATATATATATATATATATATTCATTTTTGTTTTAATATTTAGCTAAATTCGTACAAAAGAAAATCTAATTGAATGATAAATAATTTTTTTTTTTTTACAATTTAAAATTTTTAAAACTTGTATCAAACTTATCAACTTATACGGTTTTTGTTTTATTATTATTATAATTATTATTTTTATTCTATCATTATTAAAATTGAATAATTTTGTGGCCCTCAAAAGGGCCATTTGTTTATAATAACAGTTTATTGAAGGATGATACCACATAAACAACGATGATATATAAATATTTCGTGTTTATTTCTTCTTTTTAGGTGATGCTGCCTTCCTGGCTTTAGGTGAAGTAGGAGTTTTGGCAGTTTTTGGTTTTGGTGCCTTTGGTTTTTTAGTTGGACCTTTAGCTGATTTTTTGGCTTTAATCGGTGATTTTGCAGTTGTAGTCGATGTAGTTTTAGCAGCAGATGGTGTTTTCTTTTCGTCTTTTTTCGGTTTAGCAGCTTTTATTGGTGATTTTTTCGCTTTGATTGATTTCTTAGCCGGTTTAGTTTTATCTCCAGTTGCTAAACTAGATCGTTTTACAGTTGCAGCTTTTTTGGGTTTTGCACCAGAAGCCTTTTTCTTTTCACCAGTGGCACTAGTACTTTTGATCGATCCAGTGGATGCAGCTGATGCAAGTTTAAATGAACCTGATGCACCCTTTCCTTTAGTTTGGACCAGAGATCCTGATACTACAGCAGATTTTAAGTACTTTTTGATGAAAGGCGCAACTTTTTCAGCGTCAACTTTGTAATTTGCTGTTATATATTTTTTGATAGCTTGAAGCGACGATCCACCTCTCTCTTTTAGTCCTTTAATAGCGTTATTGACCATTTCAGATGTAGGTGGATGAGAAGGTTTACTTCTTGGATTTTTATTTTTTTTCTCTTTTTTTGATGAAGAAGAGATCTGAGATGCATTGGCACCGGTCGTTGCAGAAGTTGCCGAATTCTGGTTATCTGTATCGGCCATAGTTATGTATAAATTTTTATTTTTTCACTGAATCACTGAGAATTTATCTCGAATTGTGTTTAAATAAAATGCGCCAAAAATTACACGAACACCGAGTAGTCGGTTAGTGTGGTCGGACCGAAGACTGAATGGTTGCACTTTGAGTTCATGAAACTAAAGTGGCGCTACCACAGAGCGATAGTCATGTTAACATCGTTTTCTTTTTCACCGACCTGAGGTATTTTGAAAAAACCCACATCAACAATAAACTAAGAAAGTCAAATAGAAAGTCCAAATTTTAGTATGCTGCAAAAATTTTAATAGCACACTTGAAAATATTGTCTTGAAATCAGCTCAAAAACTGCTATGTAATGATTCAGCTCGAATGTTCGGATTAAGCCGTTATAATGTTCAATTTCAATAAAACAAATTATTTTTTACATTTATAAATGTAAAAATTCAACTATCTATTTTGATATTGTTATATAATTTTTAATTTATCTACCTAGAATAAAAACTTACGTAAGATTGTAATATACCATGTTCAACCATTATCACACTATTCGAATATCTGTTAAAACGTTGGTTTAGAAAAGAACTTTTTATAATAAACACTAATTTATCCTTAAAAGTAAAATTTATTTAAACAATCTATTTTCTAATAGGTTTTATAATTATTTATCTGTCATCTATGTGATATTTTAATTGCCAATTGTTTTATCTTATATGAAAAAAGTAGGTAAAATAAAGCTAGGCATTTTGTGAAACACAGAAAAAGTTTATTAAACAATACGTTTTTGTAAGGAATTTTCCATCTTCTATGACACTATTTACCGTTTTTACAACTGAAAAATTTCATCCAACATAAAAGATTTCTTTCGTTAAATCATTTTTTAAGCATAATTATTCAACTAACGCTAAATTTTATACAGTTTTATTTCGGTTCGACCTATTCTAGATACTCTTAAAACTTTTTACAAAGTGATTGAACAAGTTAAAATTGATTGTTTATTAATATATGATATTAATTAAAAAGTTATATGTGGAAATCTATAGAAACAATTAGGGTATACAGGGTACACATCTCTATTTTTTTATATATTTTTGTCATCATTCCCTCATACTATACTTCAAAAAGAGACATTTCTTACTAAGGTTTCTATTATTATCAATTATTTTACATATAAAATAACGATTTATCTGATTAATCATACATTTTGACAAAATAATTGTAATGATATTAGCTAAAATTAAACAAGAATTATAAAATACATAAATTAAATAAATTTCAAGCATGTAGCGACATCTATTGGGATTTCTTGTACTTTTGTTTGTATTTTTTTAACTAACTGCAATTTTAAAGAAAATGTTTTTGTTTTTTTACAAGTTATATAACACTATAAGTATTGTACAAATAAAAGTAAACTTTTCCATCTACATCTCTGAAGATGACATCAAATAGGGTCAAAACGTAAAACTTTTCTTTCTAAATCCCTAAAGATAAACTCTTATAGGTTCGAAACGTAAAACTTTTCATCTAAATCCCTGAAGATGAACTTTTATAGGTTCGAAACGTAAAACTTTCCAACTAAATCATTGAAGATGAACTAAAAAAGTTTAAAAAAACAGTTTCAAATATGTTCGAAACGTAAAACTTTTCCATCTAAATCCCTGCAGATGAGCTCAAATAGCGTCAAAACGTAAAACTTTCCATCTAAACCCAAAACGTAGGATAATTTAAAAGAGTCCACTTAGTCGTTTCATTGTTGCTAACCAACAATTTCTAATATCATAAATAGTTTTAATGATTCAAAAATGAACATCAGAAAGAATGAAATTACTTATTTAATACGACTGTAACATTTTACAGTTTTAAAGATACTGATAATTTAATTTTTAAGAGAACAAATTTGACATTTCAACAAATTTTTCTCAAAGTTTTTGGATATAGATAATAAAATGGTTTTTATTCATTAATAAAATATAAATATATTGTGGTTCTGAAAAGAACCGTTTTGTATTGCAAATTTGTCCAATTAATTATGTAAATTACTTGGAGCTTGTATATTTAGTAACAGCTTTTGTTCCTTCACTGACTGCGTGTTTAGCCAATTCACCAGGAAGTAATAGACGAACTGCAGTTTGAATTTCTCTACTGGTAATCGTAGAACGTTTATTGTAGTGTGCTAAACGGGAAGCTTCTGCTGCAATACGTTCAAAAATATCATTAACAAAACTGTTCATGATACTCATGGCTTTACTGGAAATACCGGTGTCAGGATGTACTTGTTTCAAAACTTTGTAGATGTAAATGGCATAACTTTCCTTCCTCTTTCGTCTCTTCTTCTTATCACCTTTAGAAATATTTTTTTGTGCCTTGCCGGCTTTTTTCGCAGCTTTTCCGCTTGTTTTTGGTGGCATATTTACTGTTAAACGGTACCAAAGTATAACGTTAACTGTGTGGTGCCGCCGACTTACAAGGCATATTATAATAAAGTTGCGTTTCTTCAATAGGCTCCACCCACTGCGTTACGGCATGTGCGCTGTACGCTATTGGCTATACTCGTTACTATAAATTTGTTGGTAGATTATAGAAATTTTCATAACGTTTCGTGTAAGAGTAGAGTGTGTTGTCTCTTTTTGTACAACTATATATAAAGAAAAATGTCCGGACGTGGTAAAGGTGGAAAAGTTAAAGGAAAGGCAAAGTCACGATCAAACCGTGCTGGTTTACAATTTCCCGTTGGACGTATTCATCGTCTGTTGAGAAAAGGAAATTATGCTGAACGTGTTGGAGCTGGTGCACCAGTTTATTTGGCTGCTGTCATGGAATATTTAGCTGCTGAAGTACTAGAATTGGCGGGTAATGCTGCTCGTGACAACAAGAAAACTCGTATTATTCCTAGACATTTGCAATTGGCAATTCGTAACGACGAAGAATTAAATAAACTTCTGTCTGGTGTTACAATTGCACAAGGTGGTGTTTTACCAAATATACAAGCTGTTCTTTTACCCAAGAAAACTGAAAAGAAAGCCTAATTTAATACAATATTAATATCATATCAAATAATACTCGGCCCTTTTAAGGGCCACAATCTATATGTGAATATATATATATGATAGAGAAAAGTTATAATTATTTTAATTAAATCGATATATAAACGTTTTGTTTTTTAAGTAAGTATATAAAAATTAAACTGAACTGTGGTTTCGTTTAGATAGACTTGTAGAATAATAGAGAAAACAAAATAAAAACATATTATTAGCATTTAAAAAATAACATATCCAAAATTGGGATGTTCCTTTATTATTCTTCTTAACTAGGATTGATATGAATGAATAAAAGACAAAAAAAAAACAAAAGCTGTTTTAAATTAAATATCTTAACAAACAGTATCTTTCATAAGATGGTCAGTATTATGTGTGTGTGATTTTATAATTTAACAAAAAATAATAATCTAACTTAAAAAAAATTATAATAATTATCCGTTTAATTAATGTATAAAAGTAAAATAGTTTACATTATTGATATAGAATCTTTTAATTTTAATTAAAATTAACTGATTGTAGTAAAAGCCAAAAAGAAAAATAAATCGTTTGTTTGTTTTGTTTAGTTTATGAAATTTTTATCATTGATAAATTTAATTTTTGTGGTTCTGAAAAGAACCGATGTTTTATTTTATTGTTTAACAATATATTTAGATGATAGTTGACAATATTGACGATTATCAAGTTAAATATTTTTAACCTCCAAAACCATACAAAGTACGTCCCTGTCTTTTTAATGCATAAACAACATCCATGGCTGTGACGGTTTTCCTTTTAGCATGTTCTGTATAAGTTACAGCATCTCTGATTACATTTTCCAAAAATACTTTCAGTACTCCTCTGGTTTCTTCATAGATAAGACCAGATATACGTTTGACACCACCTCTACGTGCCAATCTTCTAATGGCAGGTTTGGTAATACCTTGGATATTATCACGTAATACTTTACGGTGACGTTTAGCACCCCCTTTACCAAGACCTTTTCCACCTTTACCTCGGCCTGTCATATTAAATAAAAACGAATTGATTAAAACTGCAAGTAAGATTCGTTACGAACAAACACTGCACGTTGACTGTAGTTTCTCCTTGAGAGTACGGCTTTTTGTTGGCTAAGCTCCACCTCTCGACCAATCAGCGACCAGATCGAGGTGATAAAAGAGCAGACCAAAACAAAATTAAATTCATTCGAACTCTACTATTGTTAGTATCAAGTCGTCGTTGGCGCTGTTCTTATAATTTTTTTTTTTGAATAATTTGTAATAATAATGGCACGTACAAAGCAAACGGCTCGTAAATCAACCGGAGGTAAAGCTCCCAGAAAACAATTAGCTACAAAAGCAGCTCGTAAGAGTGCTCCAGCTACTGGTGGCGTTAAAAAACCACATCGTTACCGTCCCGGAACTGTAGCTCTTCGTGAAATCAGACGTTATCAGAAAAGTACTGAGCTTTTGATCCGAAAATTACCTTTCCAACGTTTAGTGCGAGAAATTGCACAGGATTTTAAAACCGATTTACGTTTCCAAAGTTCCGCTGTAATGGCTCTTCAAGAAGCCAGTGAAGCTTACTTGGTTGGTCTTTTTGAAGATACAAATTTGTGTGCCATCCATGCTAAACGTGTAACTATAATGCCTAAAGACATTCAATTGGCTAGAAGAATTCGTGGAGAACGTGCCTAAACAGGGATTTTTTTTTATATAAATAACAACAACGGTTCTTTTCAGAACCACAAGTATATTTTATTAATTATGATAAAATTTAATAGTTACTTAATTTTTGCAACCTAAACTTCACTAAGTTAAATATATTATAACAGATAATAGTCAGTTGTTTCAGAAAATAAAAGATGTAAAAATAAAAAAAATGTCATTTTTTTGTTGTTTATTCAATTTGTATTATTTGTAGAATATATTTTGGATTATTTATAAAATATTTGAGGATATAATTAATAATTTGTATGCTATTTACTATAAAATTTGTATTATTTATTTATTTATTTATTTATTTCTTTCTTTAATATTTTATTGTTAATTATTTAAAAATTCAGTAATTATATTCTTTTTTTTTGTTTCAATATTTTAATAAAAAAATTATATAATTTTTATACTGTAATAGATCTTGTCATTAATAATAAAATCTAATACAATTTAATTATAATTTTTATCATTTTATATATATATATACGTATATGTTGTGGTTCTTAAAAGAACCGTTGTTGTTGTTAAAAAGAAATAGGTAAATGCTATGTAAATAAACATGAAATTATTTAGAACTTGTATATTTAGTTACAGCTTTTGTTCCTTCACTGACTGCGTGTTTAGCCAATTCACCAGGAAGTAATAGACGAACTGCAGTTTGAATTTCTCTACTGGTAATCGTAGAACGTTTATTGTAATGTGCTAAACGTGAAGCTTCAGCTGCAATACGTTCGAAAATATCATTAACAAAACTGTTCATGATACTCATAGCTTTACTGGAAATACCGGTGTCAGGATGTACTTGTTTCAAAACTTTGTAGATGTAAATGGCATAACTTTCCTTCCTCTTTCGTCTCTTCTTTTTATCTCCTTTAGAAATATTTTTTTGTGCCTTTCCGGCTTTTTTTGCAGCTTTTCCGCTTGTTTTTGGTGGCATATTTACTATTAAACGATACAAAGTATAACGTCAACTAAGCGGTGTCTCTACCTTACGAGGCATATTTATAATAAAGTTCCGTTTCTTCAATAGGCTCCACCCACTGCGTTATGGCATGTGCGCTGTACGCTATTGGCTACACTCGTTAGTATAAATTTGTTGGTACATAGTAAATATTTTCATATCTCTTTGCACCGTGGAGAGTATTCCTCAGTTCTTTTTCTGTCTATCTGTCTGTAACTAAGTGAAAATGTCCGGACGTGGTAAAGGAGGCAAAGTTAAAGGAAAGGCAAAGACACGATCAACTCGTGCTGGTTTACAGTTTCCCGTTGGACGTATTCATCGTCTGTTGAGAAAAGGAAATTATGCTGAACGTGTTGGAGCTGGTGCACCAGTTTATTTGGCTGCTGTCATGGAATATTTAGCTGCTGAAGTACTAGAATTGGCGGGTAATGCTGCTCGTGATAACAAGAAAACTCGTATTATTCCTAGACATTTGCAATTGGCAATTCGTAACGACGAAGAATTAAATAAACTTCTGTCTGGTGTTACAATTGCACAAGGTGGTGTTTTACCAAATATACAAGCTGTTCTTTTACCCAAGAAAACTGAAAAGAAGGCTTAAATTTTTTATTCGTTGTCAAATTAGTAAATACTCGGCCCTTTTCAGGGCCATAATATTATTATTATTTTATAATGTTCGACAAAAAAAAAACTAACACATGTATAATTTATTTATTAATTTGCAAATTTGGAATGCAATTTGAAATTGAATGATAATAAATGTCATTCTAGTCTAATAACGTAAAAAAAAAGTAAACGTATAATAAAATAAATATTTGCTAAAATGATTTGTTGATAAAAAAAAATGTTTTTATATAAAAACAAATATTGTTATATTTTGTTGTGATTTATTGCGTTTCCACTTAGAAAATCTTTAAGAAGCACAATACATATATATATATATATATATATATATATATATATTCATTTTTGTTTTAATATTTAGCTAAATTCGTACAAAAGAAAATCTAATTGAATGATAAATAATTTTTTTTTTTTTACAATTTAAAATTTTTAAAACTTGTATCAAACTTATCAACTTATACGGTTTTTGTTTTATTATTATTATAATTATTATTTTTATTCTATCATTATTAAAATTGAATAATTTTGTGGCCCTCAAAAGGGCCATTTGTTTATAATAACAGTTTATTGAAGGATGATACCACATAAACAACGATGATATATAAATATTTCGTGTTTATTTCTTCTTTTTAGGTGATGCTGCCTTCCTGGCTTTAGGTGAAGTAGGAGTTTTGGCAGTTTTTGGTTTTGGTGCCTTTGGTTTTTTAGTTGGACCTTTAGCTGATTTTTTGGCTTTAATCGGTGATTTTGCAGTTGTAGTCGATGTAGTTTTAGCAGCAGATGGTGTTTTCTTTTCGTCTTTTTTCGGTTTAGCAGCTTTTATTGGTGATTTTTTCGCTTTGATTGATTTCTTAGCCGGTTTAGTTTTATCTCCAGTTGCTAAACTAGATCGTTTTACAGTTGCAGCTTTTTTGGGTTTTGCACCAGAAGCCTTTTTCTTTTCACCAGTGGCACTAGTACTTTTGATCGATCCAGTGGATGCAGCTGATGCAAGTTTAAATGAACCTGATGCACCCTTTCCTTTAGTTTGGACCAGAGATCCTGATACTACAGCAGATTTTAAGTACTTTTTGATGAAAGGCGCAACTTTTTCAGCGTCAACTTTGTAATTTGCTGTTATATATTTTTTGATAGCTTGAAGCGACGATCCACCTCTCTCTTTTAGTCCTTTAATAGCGTTATTGACCATTTCAGATGTAGGTGGATGAGAAGGTTTACTTCTTGGATTTTTATTTTTTTTCTCTTTTTTTGATGAAGAAGAGATCTGAGATGCATTGGCACCGGTCGTTGCAGAAGTTGCCGAATTCTGGTTATCTGTATCGGCCATAGTTATGTATAAATTTTTATTTTTTCACTGAATCACTGAGAATTTATCTCGAATTGTGTTTAAATAAAATGCGCCAAAAATTACACGAACACCGAGTAGTCGGTTAGTGTGGTCGGACCGAAGACTGAATGGTTGCACTTTGAGTTCATGAAACTAAAGTGGCGCTACCACAGAGCGATAGTCATGTTAACATCGTTTTCTTTTTCACCGACCTGAGGTATTTTGAAAAAACCCACATCAACAATAAACTAAGAAAGTCAAATAGAAAGTCCAAATTTTAGTATGCTGCAAAAATTTTAATAGCACACTTGAAAATATTGTCTTGAAATCAGCTCAAAAACTGCTATGTAATGATTCAGCTCGAATGTTCGGATTAAGCCGTTATAATGTTCAATTTCAATAAAACAAATTATTTTTTACATTTATAAATGTAAAAATTCAACTATCTATTTTGATATTGTTATATAATTTTTAATTTATCTACCTAGAATAAAAACTTACGTAAGATTGTAATATACCATGTTCAACCATTATCACACTATTCGAATATCTGTTAAAACGTTGGTTTAGAAAAGAACTTTTTATAATAAACACTAATTTATCCTTAAAAGTAAAATTTATTTAAACAATCTATTTTCTAATAGGTTTTATAATTATTTATCTGTCATCTATGTGATATTTTAATTGCCAATTGTTTTATCTTATATGAAAAAAGTAGGTAAAATAAAGCTAGGCATTTTTTGTGAAACACAGAAAAAGTTTATTAAACAATACGTTTTTGTAAGGAATTTTCCATCTTCTATGACACTATTTACCGTTTTTACAACTGAAAAATTTCATCCAACATAAAAGATTTCTTTCGTTAAATCATTTTTTAAGCATAATTATTCAACTAACGCTAAATTTTATACAGTTTTATTTCGGTTCGACCTATTCTAGATACTCTTAAAACTTTTTACAAAGTGATTGAACAAGTTAAAATTGATTGTTTATTAATATATGATATTAATTAAAAAGTTATATGTGGAAATCTATAGAAACAATTAGGGTATACAGGGTACACATCTCTATTTTTTTATATATTTTTGTCATCATTCCCTCATACTATACTTCAAAAAGAGACATTTCTTACTAAGGTTTCTATTATTATCAATTATTTTACATATAAAATAACGATTTATCTGATTAATCATACATTTTGACAAAATAATTGTAATGATATTAGCTAAAATTAAACAAGAATTATAAAATACATAAATTAAATAAATTTCAAGCATGTAGCGACATCTATTGGGATTTCTTGTACTTTTGTTTGTATTTTTTTAACTAACTGCAATTTTAAAGAAAATGTTTTTGTTTTTTTACAAGTTATATAACACTATAAGTATTGTACAAATAAAAGTAAACTTTTCCATCTACATCTCTGAAGATGACATCAAATAGGGTCAAAACGTAAAACTTTTCTTTCTAAATCCCTAAAGATAAACTCTTATAGGTTCGAAACGTAAAACTTTTCATCTAAATCCCTGAAGATGAACTTTTATAGGTTCGAAACGTAAAACTTTCCAACTAAATCATTGAAGATGAACTAAAAAAGTTTAAAAAAACAGTTTCAAATATGTTCGAAACGTAAAACTTTTCCATCTAAATCCCTGCAGATGAGCTCAAATAGCGTCAAAACGTAAAACTTTCCATCTAAACCCAAAACGTAGGATAATTTAAAAGAGTCCACTTAGTCGTTTCATTGTTGCTAACCAACAATTTCTAATATCATAAATAGTTTTAATGATTCAAAAATGAACATCAGAAAGAATGAAATTACTTATTTAATACGACTGTAACATTTTACAGTTTTAAAGATACTGATAATTTAATTTTTAAGAGAACAAATTTGACATTTCAACAAATTTTTCTCAAAGTTTTTGGATATAGATAATAAAATGGTTTTTATTCATTAATAAAATATAAATATATTGTGGTTCTGAAAAGAACCGTTTTGTATTGCAAATTTGTCCAATTAATTATGTAAATTACTTGGAGCTTGTATATTTAGTAACAGCTTTTGTTCCTTCACTGACTGCGTGTTTAGCCAATTCACCAGGAAGTAATAGACGAACTGCAGTTTGAATTTCTCTACTGGTAATCGTAGAACGTTTATTGTAGTGTGCTAAACGGGAAGCTTCTGCTGCAATACGTTCAAAAATATCATTAACAAAACTGTTCATGATACTCATGGCTTTACTGGAAATACCGGTGTCAGGATGTACTTGTTTCAAAACTTTGTAGATGTAAATGGCATAACTTTCCTTCCTCTTTCGTCTCTTCTTCTTATCACCTTTAGAAATATTTTTTTGTGCCTTGCCGGCTTTTTTCGCAGCTTTTCCGCTTGTTTTTGGTGGCATATTTACTGTTAAACGGTACCAAAGTATAACGTTAACTGTGTGGTGCCGCCGACTTACAAGGCATATTATAATAAAGTTGCGTTTCTTCAATAGGCTCCACCCACTGCGTTACGGCATGTGCGCTGTACGCTATTGGCTATACTCGTTACTATAAATTTGTTGGTAGATTATAGAAATTTTCATAACGTTTCGTGTAAGAGTAGAGTGTGTTGTCTCTTTTTGTACAACTATATATAAAGAAAAATGTCCGGACGTGGTAAAGGTGGAAAAGTTAAAGGAAAGGCAAAGTCACGATCAAACCGTGCTGGTTTACAATTTCCCGTTGGACGTATTCATCGTCTGTTGAGAAAAGGAAATTATGCTGAACGTGTTGGAGCTGGTGCACCAGTTTATTTGGCTGCTGTCATGGAATATTTAGCTGCTGAAGTACTAGAATTGGCGGGTAATGCTGCTCGTGACAACAAGAAAACTCGTATTATTCCTAGACATTTGCAATTGGCAATTCGTAACGACGAAGAATTAAATAAACTTCTGTCTGGTGTTACAATTGCACAAGGTGGTGTTTTACCAAATATACAAGCTGTTCTTTTACCCAAGAAAACTGAAAAGAAAGCCTAATTTAATACAATATTAATATCATATCAAATAATACTCGGCCCTTTTAAGGGCCACAATCTATATGTGAATATATATATATGATAGAGAAAAGTTATAATTATTTTAATTAAATCGATATATAAACGTTTTGTTTTTTAAGTAAGTATATAAAAATTAAACTGAACTGTGGTTTCGTTTAGATAGACTTGTAGAATAATAGAGAAAACAAAATAAAAACATATTATTAGCATTTAAAAAATAACATATCCAAAATTGGGATGTTCCTTTATTATTCTTCTTAACTAGGATTGATATGAATGAATAAAAGACAAAAAAAAAACAAAAGCTGTTTTAAATTAAATATCTTAACAAACAGTATCTTTCATAAGATGGTCAGTATTATGTGTGTGTGATTTTATAATTTAACAAAAAATAATAATCTAACTTAAAAAAAATTATAATAATTATCCGTTTAATTAATGTATAAAAGTAAAATAGTTTACATTATTGATATAGAATCTTTTAATTTTAATTAAAATTAACTGATTGTAGTAAAAGCCAAAAAGAAAAATAAATCGTTTGTTTGTTTTGTTTAGTTTATGAAATTTTTATCATTGATAAATTTAATTTTTGTGGTTCTGAAAAGAACCGATGTTTTATTTTATTGTTTAACAATATATTTAGATGATAGTTGACAATATTGACGATTATCAAGTTAAATATTTTTAACCTCCAAAACCATACAAAGTACGTCCCTGTCTTTTTAATGCATAAACAACATCCATGGCTGTGACGGTTTTCCTTTTAGCATGTTCTGTATAAGTTACAGCATCTCTGATTACATTTTCCAAAAATACTTTCAGTACTCCTCTGGTTTCTTCATAGATAAGACCAGATATACGTTTGACACCACCTCTACGTGCCAATCTTCTAATGGCAGGTTTGGTAATACCTTGGATATTATCACGTAATACTTTACGGTGACGTTTAGCACCCCCTTTACCAAGACCTTTTCCACCTTTACCTCGGCCTGTCATATTAAATAAAAACGAATTGATTAAAACTGCAAGTAAGATTCGTTACGAACAAACACTGCACGTTGACTGTAGTTTCTCCTTGAGAGTACGGCTTTTTGTTGGCTAAGCTCCACCTCTCGACCAATCAGCGACCAGATCGAGGTGATAAAAGAGCAGACCAAAACAAAATTAAATTCATTCGAACTCTACTATTGTTAGTATCAAGTCGTCGTTGGCGCTGTTCTTATAATTTTTTTTTTTGAATAATTTGTAATAATAATGGCACGTACAAAGCAAACGGCTCGTAAATCAACCGGAGGTAAAGCTCCCAGAAAACAATTAGCTACAAAAGCAGCTCGTAAGAGTGCTCCAGCTACTGGTGGCGTTAAAAAACCACATCGTTACCGTCCCGGAACTGTAGCTCTTCGTGAAATCAGACGTTATCAGAAAAGTACTGAGCTTTTGATCCGAAAATTACCTTTCCAACGTTTAGTGCGAGAAATTGCACAGGATTTTAAAACCGATTTACGTTTCCAAAGTTCCGCTGTAATGGCTCTTCAAGAAGCCAGTGAAGCTTACTTGGTTGGTCTTTTTGAAGATACAAATTTGTGTGCCATCCATGCTAAACGTGTAACTATAATGCCTAAAGACATTCAATTGGCTAGAAGAATTCGTGGAGAACGTGCCTAAACAGGGATTTTTTTTTATATAAATAACAACAACGGTTCTTTTCAGAACCACAAGTATATTTTATTAATTATGATAAAATTTAATAGTTACTTAATTTTTGCAACCTAAACTTCACTAAGTTAAATATATTATAACAGATAATAGTCAGTTGTTTCAGAAAATAAAAGATGTAAAAATAAAAAAAATGTCATTTTTTTGTTGTTTATTCAATTTGTATTATTTGTAGAATATATTTTGGATTATTTATAAAATATTTGAGGATATAATTAATAATTTGTATGCTATTTACTATAAAATTTGTATTATTTATTTATTTATTTATTTATTTCTTTCTTTAATATTTTATTGTTAATTATTTAAAAATTCAGTAATTATATTCTTTTTTTTTGTTTCAATATTTTAATAAAAAAATTATATAATTTTTATACTGTAATAGATCTTGTCATTAATAATAAAATCTAATACAATTTAATTATAATTTTTATCATTTTATATATATATATACGTATATGTTGTGGTTCTTAAAAGAACCGTTGTTGTTGTTAAAAAGAAATAGGTAAATGCTATGTAAATAAACATGAAATTATTTAGAACTTGTATATTTAGTTACAGCTTTTGTTCCTTCACTGACTGCGTGTTTAGCCAATTCACCAGGAAGTAATAGACGAACTGCAGTTTGAATTTCTCTACTGGTAATCGTAGAACGTTTATTGTAATGTGCTAAACGTGAAGCTTCAGCTGCAATACGTTCGAAAATATCATTAACAAAACTGTTCATGATACTCATAGCTTTACTGGAAATACCGGTGTCAGGATGTACTTGTTTCAAAACTTTGTAGATGTAAATGGCATAACTTTCCTTCCTCTTTCGTCTCTTCTTTTTATCTCCTTTAGAAATATTTTTTTGTGCCTTTCCGGCTTTTTTTGCAGCTTTTCCGCTTGTTTTTGGTGGCATATTTACTATTAAACGATACAAAGTATAACGTCAACTAAGCGGTGTCTCTACCTTACGAGGCATATTTATAATAAAGTTCCGTTTCTTCAATAGGCTCCACCCACTGCGTTATGGCATGTGCGCTGTACGCTATTGGCTACACTCGTTAGTATAAATTTGTTGGTACATAGTAAATATTTTCATATCTCTTTGCACCGTGGAGAGTATTCCTCAGTTCTTTTTCTGTCTATCTGTCTGTAACTAAGTGAAAATGTCCGGACGTGGTAAAGGAGGCAAAGTTAAAGGAAAGGCAAAGACACGATCAACTCGTGCTGGTTTACAGTTTCCCGTTGGACGTATTCATCGTCTGTTGAGAAAAGGAAATTATGCTGAACGTGTTGGAGCTGGTGCACCAGTTTATTTGGCTGCTGTCATGGAATATTTAGCTGCTGAAGTACTAGAATTGGCGGGTAATGCTGCTCGTGATAACAAGAAAACTCGTATTATTCCTAGACATTTGCAATTGGCAATTCGTAACGACGAAGAATTAAATAAACTTCTGTCTGGTGTTACAATTGCACAAGGTGGTGTTTTACCAAATATACAAGCTGTTCTTTTACCCAAGAAAACTGAAAAGAAGGCTTAAATTTTTTATTCGTTGTCAAATTAGTAAATACTCGGCCCTTTTCAGGGCCATAATATTATTATTATTTTATAATGTTCGACAAAAAAAAAACTAACACATGTATAATTTATTTATTAATTTGCAAATTTGGAATGCAATTTGAAATTGAATGATAATAAATGTCATTCTAGTCTAATAACGTAAAAAAAAAGTAAACGTATAATAAAATAAATATTTGCTAAAATGATTTGTTGATAAAAAAAAATGTTTTTATATAAAAACAAATATTGTTATATTTTGTTGTGATTTATTGCGTTTCCACTTAGAAAATCTTTAAGAAGCACAATACATATATATATATATATATATATATATATATATATATTCATTTTTGTTTTAATATTTAGCTAAATTCGTACAAAAGAAAATCTAATTGAATGATAAATAATTTTTTTTTTTTTACAATTTAAAATTTTTAAAACTTGTATCAAACTTATCAACTTATACGGTTTTTGTTTTATTATTATTATAATTATTATTTTTATTCTATCATTATTAAAATTGAATAATTTTGTGGCCCTCAAAAGGGCCATTTGTTTATAATAACAGTTTATTGAAGGATGATACCACATAAACAACGATGATATATAAATATTTCGTGTTTATTTCTTCTTTTTAGGTGATGCTGCCTTCCTGGCTTTAGGTGAAGTAGGAGTTTTGGCAGTTTTTGGTTTTGGTGCCTTTGGTTTTTTAGTTGGACCTTTAGCTGATTTTTTGGCTTTAATCGGTGATTTTGCAGTTGTAGTCGATGTAGTTTTAGCAGCAGATGGTGTTTTCTTTTCGTCTTTTTTCGGTTTAGCAGCTTTTATTGGTGATTTTTTCGCTTTGATTGATTTCTTAGCCGGTTTAGTTTTATCTCCAGTTGCTAAACTAGATCGTTTTACAGTTGCAGCTTTTTTGGGTTTTGCACCAGAAGCCTTTTTCTTTTCACCAGTGGCACTAGTACTTTTGATCGATCCAGTGGATGCAGCTGATGCAAGTTTAAATGAACCTGATGCACCCTTTCCTTTAGTTTGGACCAGAGATCCTGATACTACAGCAGATTTTAAGTACTTTTTGATGAAAGGCGCAACTTTTTCAGCGTCAACTTTGTAATTTGCTGTTATATATTTTTTGATAGCTTGAAGCGACGATCCACCTCTCTCTTTTAGTCCTTTAATAGCGTTATTGACCATTTCAGATGTAGGTGGATGAGAAGGTTTACTTCTTGGATTTTTATTTTTTTTCTCTTTTTTTGATGAAGAAGAGATCTGAGATGCATTGGCACCGGTCGTTGCAGAAGTTGCCGAATTCTGGTTATCTGTATCGGCCATAGTTATGTATAAATTTTTATTTTTTCACTGAATCACTGAGAATTTATCTCGAATTGTGTTTAAATAAAATGCGCCAAAAATTACACGAACACCGAGTAGTCGGTTAGTGTGGTCGGACCGAAGACTGAATGGTTGCACTTTGAGTTCATGAAACTAAAGTGGCGCTACCACAGCGTTTTTCCAAAGCAAAGGAAAACAATTTACACTAAATAAGTTAGTGACATTTCTGTATATATTTTATGTGTATATATTTTATGTTAAAATGTGCTTATTAAATGTGTTTATTGTAAATGAAATTGTAAAAATGTAAATAAAGGTTTTGTGTGTGGCGCTACCACAGAGCGATAGTCATGTTAACATCGTTTTCTTTTTCACCGACCTGAGGTATTTTGAAAAAACCCACATCAACAATAAACTAAGAAAGTCAAATAGAAAGTCCAAATTTTAGTATGCTGCAAAAATTTTAATAGCACACTTGAAAATATTGTCTTGAAATCAGCTCAAAAACTGCTATGTAATGATTCAGCTCGAATGTTCGGATTAAGCCGTTATAATGTTCAATTTCAATAAAACAAATTATTTTTTACATTTATAAATGTAAAAATTCAACTATCTATTTTGATATTGTTATATAATTTTTAATTTATCTACCTAGAATAAAAACTTACGTAAGATTGTAATATACCATGTTCAACCATTATCACACTATTCGAATATCTGTTAAAACGTTGGTTTAGAAAAGAACTTTTTATAATAAACACTAATTTATCCTTAAAAGTAAAATTTATTTAAACAATCTATTTTCTAATAGGTTTTATAATTATTTATCTGTCATCTATGTGATATTTTAATTGCCAATTGTTTTATCTTATATGAAAAAAGTAGGTAAAATAAAGCTAGGCATTTTGTGAAACACAGAAAAAGTTTATTAAACAATACGTTTTTGTAAGGAATTTTCCATCTTCTATGACACTATTTACCGTTTTTACAACTGAAAAATTTCATCCAACATAAAAGATTTCTTTCGTTAAATCATTTTTTAAGCATAATTATTCAACTAACGCTAAATTTTATACAGTTTTATTTCGGTTCGACCTATTCTAGATACTCTTAAAACTTTTTACAAAGTGATTGAACAAGTTAAAATTGATTGTTTATTAATATATGATATTAATTAAAAAGTTATATGTGGAAATCTATAGAAACAATTAGGGTATACAGGGTACACATCTCTATTTTTTTATATATTTTTGTCATCATTCCCTCATACTATACTTCAAAAAGAGACATTTCTTACTAAGGTTTCTATTATTATCAATTATTTTACATATAAAATAACGATTTATCTGATTAATCATACATTTTGACAAAATAATTGTAATGATATTAGCTAAAATTAAACAAGAATTATAAAATACATAAATTAAATAAATTTCAAGCATGTAGCGACATCTATTGGGATTTCTTGTACTTTTGTTTGTATTTTTTTAACTAACTGCAATTTTAAAGAAAATGTTTTTGTTTTTTTACAAGTTATATAACACTATAAGTATTGTACAAATAAAAGTAAACTTTTCCATCTACATCTCTGAAGATGACATCAAATAGGGTCAAAACGTAAAACTTTTCTTTCTAAATCCCTAAAGATAAACTCTTATAGGTTCGAAACGTAAAACTTTTCATCTAAATCCCTGAAGATGAACTTTTATAGGTTCGAAACGTAAAACTTTCCAACTAAATCATTGAAGATGAACTAAAAAAGTTTAAAAAAACAGTTTCAAATATGTTCGAAACGTAAAACTTTTCCATCTAAATCCCTGCAGATGAGCTCAAATAGCGTCAAAACGTAAAACTTTCCATCTAAACCCAAAACGTAGGATAATTTAAAAGAGTCCACTTAGTCGTTTCATTGTTGCTAACCAACAATTTCTAATATCATAAATAGTTTTAATGATTCAAAAATGAACATCAGAAAGAATGAAATTACTTATTTAATACGACTGTAACATTTTACAGTTTTAAAGATACTGATAATTTAATTTTTAAGAGAACAAATTTGACATTTCAACAAATTTTTCTCAAAGTTTTTGGATATAGATAATAAAATGGTTTTTATTCATTAATAAAATATAAATATATTGTGGTTCTGAAAAGAACCGTTTTGTATTGCAAATTTGTCCAATTAATTATGTAAATTACTTGGAGCTTGTATATTTAGTAACAGCTTTTGTTCCTTCACTGACTGCGTGTTTAGCCAATTCACCAGGAAGTAATAGACGAACTGCAGTTTGAATTTCTCTACTGGTAATCGTAGAACGTTTATTGTAGTGTGCTAAACGGGAAGCTTCTGCTGCAATACGTTCAAAAATATCATTAACAAAACTGTTCATGATACTCATGGCTTTACTGGAAATACCGGTGTCAGGATGTACTTGTTTCAAAACTTTGTAGATGTAAATGGCATAACTTTCCTTCCTCTTTCGTCTCTTCTTCTTATCACCTTTAGAAATATTTTTTTGTGCCTTGCCGGCTTTTTTCGCAGCTTTTCCGCTTGTTTTTGGTGGCATATTTACTGTTAAACGGTACCAAAGTATAACGTTAACTGTGTGGTGCCGCCGACTTACAAGGCATATTATAATAAAGTTGCGTTTCTTCAATAGGCTCCACCCACTGCGTTACGGCATGTGCGCTGTACGCTATTGGCTATACTCGTTACTATAAATTTGTTGGTAGATTATAGAAATTTTCATAACGTTTCGTGTAAGAGTAGAGTGTGTTGTCTCTTTTTGTACAACTATATATAAAGAAAAATGTCCGGACGTGGTAAAGGTGGAAAAGTTAAAGGAAAGGCAAAGTCACGATCAAACCGTGCTGGTTTACAATTTCCCGTTGGACGTATTCATCGTCTGTTGAGAAAAGGAAATTATGCTGAACGTGTTGGAGCTGGTGCACCAGTTTATTTGGCTGCTGTCATGGAATATTTAGCTGCTGAAGTACTAGAATTGGCGGGTAATGCTGCTCGTGACAACAAGAAAACTCGTATTATTCCTAGACATTTGCAATTGGCAATTCGTAACGACGAAGAATTAAATAAACTTCTGTCTGGTGTTACAATTGCACAAGGTGGTGTTTTACCAAATATACAAGCTGTTCTTTTACCCAAGAAAACTGAAAAGAAAGCCTAATTTAATACAATATTAATATCATATCAAATAATACTCGGCCCTTTTAAGGGCCACAATCTATATGTGAATATATATATATGATAGAGAAAAGTTATAATTATTTTAATTAAATCGATATATAAACGTTTTGTTTTTTAAGTAAGTATATAAAAATTAAACTGAACTGTGGTTTCGTTTAGATAGACTTGTAGAATAATAGAGAAAACAAAATAAAAACATATTATTAGCATTTAAAAAATAACATATCCAAAATTGGGATGTTCCTTTATTATTCTTCTTAACTAGGATTGATATGAATGAATAAAAGACAAAAAAAAAACAAAAGCTGTTTTAAATTAAATATCTTAACAAACAGTATCTTTCATAAGATGGTCAGTATTATGTGTGTGTGATTTTATAATTTAACAAAAAATAATAATCTAACTTAAAAAAAATTATAATAATTATCCGTTTAATTAATGTATAAAAGTAAAATAGTTTACATTATTGATATAGAATCTTTTAATTTTAATTAAAATTAACTGATTGTAGTAAAAGCCAAAAAGAAAAATAAATCGTTTGTTTGTTTTGTTTAGTTTATGAAATTTTTATCATTGATAAATTTAATTTTTGTGGTTCTGAAAAGAACCGATGTTTTATTTTATTGTTTAACAATATATTTAGATGATAGTTGACAATATTGACGATTATCAAGTTAAATATTTTTAACCTCCAAAACCATACAAAGTACGTCCCTGTCTTTTTAATGCATAAACAACATCCATGGCTGTGACGGTTTTCCTTTTAGCATGTTCTGTATAAGTTACAGCATCTCTGATTACATTTTCCAAAAATACTTTCAGTACTCCTCTGGTTTCTTCATAGATAAGACCAGATATACGTTTGACACCACCTCTACGTGCCAATCTTCTAATGGCAGGTTTGGTAATACCTTGGATATTATCACGTAATACTTTACGGTGACGTTTAGCACCCCCTTTACCAAGACCTTTTCCACCTTTACCTCGGCCTGTCATATTAAATAAAAACGAATTGATTAAAACTGCAAGTAAGATTCGTTACGAACAAACACTGCACGTTGACTGTAGTTTCTCCTTGAGAGTACGGCTTTTTGTTGGCTAAGCTCCACCTCTCGACCAATCAGCGACCAGATCGAGGTGATAAAAGAGCAGACCAAAACAAAATTAAATTCATTCGAACTCTACTATTGTTAGTATCAAGTCGTCGTTGGCGCTGTTCTTATAATTTTTTTTTTTGAATAATTTGTAATAATAATGGCACGTACAAAGCAAACGGCTCGTAAATCAACCGGAGGTAAAGCTCCCAGAAAACAATTAGCTACAAAAGCAGCTCGTAAGAGTGCTCCAGCTACTGGTGGCGTTAAAAAACCACATCGTTACCGTCCCGGAACTGTAGCTCTTCGTGAAATCAGACGTTATCAGAAAAGTACTGAGCTTTTGATCCGAAAATTACCTTTCCAACGTTTAGTGCGAGAAATTGCACAGGATTTTAAAACCGATTTACGTTTCCAAAGTTCCGCTGTAATGGCTCTTCAAGAAGCCAGTGAAGCTTACTTGGTTGGTCTTTTTGAAGATACAAATTTGTGTGCCATCCATGCTAAACGTGTAACTATAATGCCTAAAGACATTCAATTGGCTAGAAGAATTCGTGGAGAACGTGCCTAAACAGGGATTTTTTTTTATATAAATAACAACAACGGTTCTTTTCAGAACCACAAGTATATTTTATTAATTATGATAAAATTTAATAGTTACTTAATTTTTGCAACCTAAACTTCACTAAGTTAAATATATTATAACAGATAATAGTCAGTTGTTTCAGAAAATAAAAGATGTAAAAATAAAAAAAATGTCATTTTTTTGTTGTTTATTCAATTTGTATTATTTGTAGAATATATTTTGGATTATTTATAAAATATTTGAGGATATAATTAATAATTTGTATGCTATTTACTATAAAATTTGTATTATTTATTTATTTATTTATTTATTTCTTTCTTTAATATTTTATTGTTAATTATTTAAAAATTCAGTAATTATATTCTTTTTTTTTGTTTCAATATTTTAATAAAAAAATTATATAATTTTTATACTGTAATAGATCTTGTCATTAATAATAAAATCTAATACAATTTAATTATAATTTTTATCATTTTATATATATATATACGTATATGTTGTGGTTCTTAAAAGAACCGTTGTTGTTGTTAAAAAGAAATAGGTAAATGCTATGTAAATAAACATGAAATTATTTAGAACTTGTATATTTAGTTACAGCTTTTGTTCCTTCACTGACTGCGTGTTTAGCCAATTCACCAGGAAGTAATAGACGAACTGCAGTTTGAATTTCTCTACTGGTAATCGTAGAACGTTTATTGTAATGTGCTAAACGTGAAGCTTCAGCTGCAATACGTTCGAAAATATCATTAACAAAACTGTTCATGATACTCATAGCTTTACTGGAAATACCGGTGTCAGGATGTACTTGTTTCAAAACTTTGTAGATGTAAATGGCATAACTTTCCTTCCTCTTTCGTCTCTTCTTTTTATCTCCTTTAGAAATATTTTTTTGTGCCTTTCCGGCTTTTTTTGCAGCTTTTCCGCTTGTTTTTGGTGGCATATTTACTATTAAACGATACAAAGTATAACGTCAACTAAGCGGTGTCTCTACCTTACGAGGCATATTTATAATAAAGTTCCGTTTCTTCAATAGGCTCCACCCACTGCGTTATGGCATGTGCGCTGTACGCTATTGGCTACACTCGTTAGTATAAATTTGTTGGTACATAGTAAATATTTTCATATCTCTTTGCACCGTGGAGAGTATTCCTCAGTTCTTTTTCTGTCTATCTGTCTGTAACTAAGTGAAAATGTCCGGACGTGGTAAAGGAGGCAAAGTTAAAGGAAAGGCAAAGACACGATCAACTCGTGCTGGTTTACAGTTTCCCGTTGGACGTATTCATCGTCTGTTGAGAAAAGGAAATTATGCTGAACGTGTTGGAGCTGGTGCACCAGTTTATTTGGCTGCTGTCATGGAATATTTAGCTGCTGAAGTACTAGAATTGGCGGGTAATGCTGCTCGTGATAACAAGAAAACTCGTATTATTCCTAGACATTTGCAATTGGCAATTCGTAACGACGAAGAATTAAATAAACTTCTGTCTGGTGTTACAATTGCACAAGGTGGTGTTTTACCAAATATACAAGCTGTTCTTTTACCCAAGAAAACTGAAAAGAAGGCTTAAATTTTTTATTCGTTGTCAAATTAGTAAATACTCGGCCCTTTTCAGGGCCATAATATTATTATTATTTTATAATGTTCGACAAAAAAAAAACTAACACATGTATAATTTATTTATTAATTTGCAAATTTGGAATGCAATTTGAAATTGAATGATAATAAATGTCATTCTAGTCTAATAACGTAAAAAAAAAGTAAACGTATAATAAAATAAATATTTGCTAAAATGATTTGTTGATAAAAAAAAATGTTTTTATATAAAAACAAATATTGTTATATTTTGTTGTGATTTATTGCGTTTCCACTTAGAAAATCTTTAAGAAGCACAATACATATATATATATATATATATATATATATATATATTCATTTTTGTTTTAATATTTAGCTAAATTCGTACAAAAGAAAATCTAATTGAATGATAAATAATTTTTTTTTTTTTACAATTTAAAATTTTTAAAACTTGTATCAAACTTATCAACTTATACGGTTTTTGTTTTATTATTATTATAATTATTATTTTTATTCTATCATTATTAAAATTGAATAATTTTGTGGCCCTCAAAAGGGCCATTTGTTTATAATAACAGTTTATTGAAGGATGATACCACATAAACAACGATGATATATAAATATTTCGTGTTTATTTCTTCTTTTTAGGTGATGCTGCCTTCCTGGCTTTAGGTGAAGTAGGAGTTTTGGCAGTTTTTGGTTTTGGTGCCTTTGGTTTTTTAGTTGGACCTTTAGCTGATTTTTTGGCTTTAATCGGTGATTTTGCAGTTGTAGTCGATGTAGTTTTAGCAGCAGATGGTGTTTTCTTTTCGTCTTTTTTCGGTTTAGCAGCTTTTATTGGTGATTTTTTCGCTTTGATTGATTTCTTAGCCGGTTTAGTTTTATCTCCAGTTGCTAAACTAGATCGTTTTACAGTTGCAGCTTTTTTGGGTTTTGCACCAGAAGCCTTTTTCTTTTCACCAGTGGCACTAGTACTTTTGATCGATCCAGTGGATGCAGCTGATGCAAGTTTAAATGAACCTGATGCACCCTTTCCTTTAGTTTGGACCAGAGATCCTGATACTACAGCAGATTTTAAGTACTTTTTGATGAAAGGCGCAACTTTTTCAGCGTCAACTTTGTAATTTGCTGTTATATATTTTTTGATAGCTTGAAGCGACGATCCACCTCTCTCTTTTAGTCCTTTAATAGCGTTATTGACCATTTCAGATGTAGGTGGATGAGAAGGTTTACTTCTTGGATTTTTATTTTTTTTCTCTTTTTTTGATGAAGAAGAGATCTGAGATGCATTGGCACCGGTCGTTGCAGAAGTTGCCGAATTCTGGTTATCTGTATCGGCCATAGTTATGTATAAATTTTTATTTTTTCACTGAATCACTGAGAATTTATCTCGAATTGTGTTTAAATAAAATGCGCCAAAAATTACACGAACACCGAGTAGTCGGTTAGTGTGGTCGGACCGAAGACTGAATGGTTGCACTTTGAGTTCATGAAACTAAAGTGGCGCTACCACAGAGCGATAGTCATGTTAACATCGTTTTCTTTTTCACCGACCTGAGGTATTTTGAAAAAACCCACATCAACAATAAACTAAGAAAGTCAAATAGAAAGTCCAAATTTTAGTATGCTGCAAAAATTTTAATAGCACACTTGAAAATATTGTCTTGAAATCAGCTCAAAAACTGCTATGTAATGATTCAGCTCGAATGTTCGGATTAAGCCGTTATAATGTTCAATTTCAATAAAACAAATTATTTTTTACATTTATAAATGTAAAAATTCAACTATCTATTTTGATATTGTTATATAATTTTTAATTTATCTACCTAGAATAAAAACTTACGTAAGATTGTAATATACCATGTTCAACCATTATCACACTATTCGAATATCTGTTAAAACGTTGGTTTAGAAAAGAACTTTTTATAATAAACACTAATTTATCCTTAAAAGTAAAATTTATTTAAACAATCTATTTTCTAATAGGTTTTATAATTATTTATCTGTCATCTATGTGATATTTTAATTGCCAATTGTTTTATCTTATATGAAAAAAGTAGGTAAAATAAAGCTAGGCATTTTGTGAAACACAGAAAAAGTTTATTAAACAATACGTTTTTGTAAGGAATTTTCCATCTTCTATGACACTATTTACCGTTTTTACAACTGAAAAATTTCATCCAACATAAAAGATTTCTTTCGTTAAATCATTTTTTAAGCATAATTATTCAACTAACGCTAAATTTTATACAGTTTTATTTCGGTTCGACCTATTCTAGATACTCTTAAAACTTTTTACAAAGTGATTGAACAAGTTAAAATTGATTGTTTATTAATATATGATATTAATTAAAAAGTTATATGTGGAAATCTATAGAAACAATTAGGGTATACAGGGTACACATCTCTATTTTTTTATATATTTTTGTCATCATTCCCTCATACTATACTTCAAAAAGAGACATTTCTTACTAAGGTTTCTATTATTATCAATTATTTTACATATAAAATAACGATTTATCTGATTAATCATACATTTTGACAAAATAATTGTAATGATATTAGCTAAAATTAAACAAGAATTATAAAATACATAAATTAAATAAATTTCAAGCATGTAGCGACATCTATTGGGATTTCTTGTACTTTTGTTTGTATTTTTTTAACTAACTGCAATTTTAAAGAAAATGTTTTTGTTTTTTTACAAGTTATATAACACTATAAGTATTGTACAAATAAAAGTAAACTTTTCCATCTACATCTCTGAAGATGACATCAAATAGGGTCAAAACGTAAAACTTTTCTTTCTAAATCCCTAAAGATAAACTCTTATAGGTTCGAAACGTAAAACTTTTCATCTAAATCCCTGAAGATGAACTTTTATAGGTTCGAAACGTAAAACTTTCCAACTAAATCATTGAAGATGAACTAAAAAAGTTTAAAAAAACAGTTTCAAATATGTTCGAAACGTAAAACTTTTCCATCTAAATCCCTGCAGATGAGCTCAAATAGCGTCAAAACGTAAAACTTTCCATCTAAACCCAAAACGTAGGATAATTTAAAAGAGTCCACTTAGTCGTTTCATTGTTGCTAACCAACAATTTCTAATATCATAAATAGTTTTAATGATTCAAAAATGAACATCAGAAAGAATGAAATTACTTATTTAATACGACTGTAACATTTTACAGTTTTAAAGATACTGATAATTTAATTTTTAAGAGAACAAATTTGACATTTCAACAAATTTTTCTCAAAGTTTTTGGATATAGATAATAAAATGGTTTTTATTCATTAATAAAATATAAATATATTGTGGTTCTGAAAAGAACCGTTTTGTATTGCAAATTTGTCCAATTAATTATGTAAATTACTTGGAGCTTGTATATTTAGTAACAGCTTTTGTTCCTTCACTGACTGCGTGTTTAGCCAATTCACCAGGAAGTAATAGACGAACTGCAGTTTGAATTTCTCTACTGGTAATCGTAGAACGTTTATTGTAGTGTGCTAAACGGGAAGCTTCTGCTGCAATACGTTCAAAAATATCATTAACAAAACTGTTCATGATACTCATGGCTTTACTGGAAATACCGGTGTCAGGATGTACTTGTTTCAAAACTTTGTAGATGTAAATGGCATAACTTTCCTTCCTCTTTCGTCTCTTCTTCTTATCACCTTTAGAAATATTTTTTTGTGCCTTGCCGGCTTTTTTCGCAGCTTTTCCGCTTGTTTTTGGTGGCATATTTACTGTTAAACGGTACCAAAGTATAACGTTAACTGTGTGGTGCCGCCGACTTACAAGGCATATTATAATAAAGTTGCGTTTCTTCAATAGGCTCCACCCACTGCGTTACGGCATGTGCGCTGTACGCTATTGGCTATACTCGTTACTATAAATTTGTTGGTAGATTATAGAAATTTTCATAACGTTTCGTGTAAGAGTAGAGTGTGTTGTCTCTTTTTGTACAACTATATATAAAGAAAAATGTCCGGACGTGGTAAAGGTGGAAAAGTTAAAGGAAAGGCAAAGTCACGATCAAACCGTGCTGGTTTACAATTTCCCGTTGGACGTATTCATCGTCTGTTGAGAAAAGGAAATTATGCTGAACGTGTTGGAGCTGGTGCACCAGTTTATTTGGCTGCTGTCATGGAATATTTAGCTGCTGAAGTACTAGAATTGGCGGGTAATGCTGCTCGTGACAACAAGAAAACTCGTATTATTCCTAGACATTTGCAATTGGCAATTCGTAACGACGAAGAATTAAATAAACTTCTGTCTGGTGTTACAATTGCACAAGGTGGTGTTTTACCAAATATACAAGCTGTTCTTTTACCCAAGAAAACTGAAAAGAAAGCCTAATTTAATACAATATTAATATCATATCAAATAATACTCGGCCCTTTTAAGGGCCACAATCTATATGTGAATATATATATATGATAGAGAAAAGTTATAATTATTTTAATTAAATCGATATATAAACGTTTTGTTTTTTAAGTAAGTATATAAAAATTAAACTGAACTGTGGTTTCGTTTAGATAGACTTGTAGAATAATAGAGAAAACAAAATAAAAACATATTATTAGCATTTAAAAAATAACATATCCAAAATTGGGATGTTCCTTTATTATTCTTCTTAACTAGGATTGATATGAATGAATAAAAGACAAAAAAAAAACAAAAGCTGTTTTAAATTAAATATCTTAACAAACAGTATCTTTCATAAGATGGTCAGTATTATGTGTGTGTGATTTTATAATTTAACAAAAAATAATAATCTAACTTAAAAAAAATTATAATAATTATCCGTTTAATTAATGTATAAAAGTAAAATAGTTTACATTATTGATATAGAATCTTTTAATTTTAATTAAAATTAACTGATTGTAGTAAAAGCCAAAAAGAAAAATAAATCGTTTGTTTGTTTTGTTTAGTTTATGAAATTTTTATCATTGATAAATTTAATTTTTGTGGTTCTGAAAAGAACCGATGTTTTATTTTATTGTTTAACAATATATTTAGATGATAGTTGACAATATTGACGATTATCAAGTTAAATATTTTTAACCTCCAAAACCATACAAAGTACGTCCCTGTCTTTTTAATGCATAAACAACATCCATGGCTGTGACGGTTTTCCTTTTAGCATGTTCTGTATAAGTTACAGCATCTCTGATTACATTTTCCAAAAATACTTTCAGTACTCCTCTGGTTTCTTCATAGATAAGACCAGATATACGTTTGACACCACCTCTACGTGCCAATCTTCTAATGGCAGGTTTGGTAATACCTTGGATATTATCACGTAATACTTTACGGTGACGTTTAGCACCCCCTTTACCAAGACCTTTTCCACCTTTACCTCGGCCTGTCATATTAAATAAAAACGAATTGATTAAAACTGCAAGTAAGATTCGTTACGAACAAACACTGCACGTTGACTGTAGTTTCTCCTTGAGAGTACGGCTTTTTGTTGGCTAAGCTCCACCTCTCGACCAATCAGCGACCAGATCGAGGTGATAAAAGAGCAGACCAAAACAAAATTAAATTCATTCGAACTCTACTATTGTTAGTATCAAGTCGTCG
>CAXIIO010001016.1:0-2500 GCA_964028335.1 Altica lythri
CGATTGAATGATTTAGTGAGGTCTTCGGACTGAGCGCGGTGGCGTTTCGGCGTCGTCGATGCTTCGGAAAGATGACCAAACTTGATCATTTAGAGGAAGTAAAAGTCGTAACAAGGTTTCCGTAGGTGAACCTGCGGAAGGATCATTACAGTGTTTGTCAACTTACGACAAGTCTGTTATAAATATTTGAACTATATATCGTTTTACTTGCATATGCTGTCATTAGAACGTCCGTTATTAAACGCATACGATCTTTTGAGGTATAGAATGCGAAATAAACGAAATGTTTTTAGGAACTAAAGTTAGAAACAATTATATTATTTATATTTTTGTTTACTTTAAAGTTCTAAAAAAAACAAAGTTGTCGATGAGGTCTAATATTAATATGTATATACCAATTTGTCTTGATAAAAATTGGGTACCAAGAAAAATAACAAATTCGTATCCATCTGTTATTCAGATAAAAAAACGAATAATTTTTTTCTAAGGAATTCAAAATCGTAGAATGCGATATATTATTCCGACGGTGTTGAAAGTTTTTCGCCCAAATTGTCAAGATGGTAAAAATGCATGTACTCATTGGTGACGAAATTAAGAGGAAATACTTGTGCACGTTTACTCCGTGTACGCCTCGTTTGTAAAACACGGCGTTACAAATGGAGAAATTCGTAAGTACATAATTTTCTCTTATCATTTTTTTTTAATACATTTTTCACGATATTTTATAAGACGTATAGTTTCTTTAAACGAAAACTTATACTTTCGTATGGAAACACGTTTAATGTTAAAACGATTACCCTGAACGGTGAATCACTTGGCTCGTGGGTCGATGAAGAACGCAGCTAATTGCGCGTCAACTTGTGAACTGCAGGACACATGAACATCGACATTTCGAACGCACATTGCGGTCCTCGGATACTCGTTCCTGGACCACTCCTGGCTGAGGGTCGTATCAAATTAAAAAGACTGTTCGATTTTTTTTTTTTGAAAAAAATTGTCGGAACGCGTTGGATGTAGATGCGTTTATTTTTAACGCAACATCTTAAATTGCGATAGCAACGTATAAAATTTGTATAAATTTTATACGTGTATTGTACACAACGTATCGAACATAAAAATGCGTAAATCTATATGTCTTTTAAATGTAGTAGAATTACGTACACGATCGTCGTGTCCGAGAAATCTTCTCAAAGACGACGTCTGATCTGTGTTTCTATATGGCATTTAATTATTGGACATTGATTTTAAAATGCATAGTTTGGTACTTAAATATCATCTATCGACCTCAGAGCAGGTGAGACTACCCGCTGAATTTAAGCATATTACTAAGCGGAGGAAAAGAAACTAACTAGGATTCCCTCAGTAGCTGCGAGCGAACAGGGAAAAGCCCAGTACCGAATCCCGTGGCCGACATCGACCACCGGGAAATGTGGTGTTAGGGAGGATTCATTATCCCGAGATTGTGCGGCGCGTCCAAGTCCTTCTTGAACGGGGCCACAGCCCATAGAGGGTGCCAGGCCCGTAGTGACCGCTGCCAATTGCGGGAGAATCTCTCCTCAGAGTCGGGTTGCTTGAGAGTGCAGCCCTAAGTGGGTGGTAAACTCCATCTAAGGCTAAATATGACCACGAGACCGATAGCGAACAAGTACCGTGAGGGAAAGTTGAAAAGCACTTTGAAGAGAGAGTTCAAGAGTACGTGAAACCGTTCAGGGGTAAACCTGAGAAACCCGAAAGGTCGAAAGAGGAAATTCATTCGCGTCTCTACTGTCGGAGTTGAAAGTTTGTGTGACGGATTACGTTTACGTCGTCCGCGCCTCTCGTTCTTCGAACCGATGTGGAACGCGTGCACTTTTCCTCTAGTAGGACGTCGCGATCCGTTGGGTGTCTGTCTAAGACTTGGGGTGGAGCCCACATGGCTTTTGTCGCGTGGACCCTCGATGTTCCGACAGACTCGCTCGACGGTATGCTAAAGGCGCGGGGCCGCTACTCAGTTAGCGTTCGGCCCGTAGCAAGCACGTTCTGTGTTTGACGGTGATCGGACCTGGTGCCGATTCTGTCCCAGAACGACTGTTGGTTGCGGTGTTCTCGAACAGACCTCGTTGAAACGCCGATCAGCGACGCTATAGCTTTGGGTACTTTCAGGACCCGTCTTGAAACACGGACCAAGGAGTCTAGCATGTGCGCGAGTCATTGGGACATGACTAAACCTAAAGGCGTAATGAAAGTAAAGGTTTACCTTGCGTAGACCGAGGGAGGATGGGTGGTTTGCCCTTAAAGTGGCCACTCCGCACTCCCGGGGCGTCTCATTCTCATTGCGAGAAGAGGCGCACCAAGAGCGTACACGCTGGGACCCGAAAGATGGTGAACTATGCCTGGTCAGGACGAAGTCAGGGGAAACCCTGATGGAGGTCCGTAGCGATTCTGACGTGCAAATCGATCGTCGGAACTGGGTATAGGGGCGAAAGACTAATCGAACCATCTAGTAGCTGGTTCCCTCCGA
>CAXIIO010001016.1:7500-15000 GCA_964028335.1 Altica lythri
ACCTTCTCCTAATAATAACAAATACAACAAAAAAAGAATTAGTAAAATCGGTCCAGTCATTCACGCGTGATGCCATGACCAAGGAAAACGGGTTTCATTTTTATATATATGGATTGAAATGGCGAGTGATTTAACCATAAATTGCCGTGGTAGTTTTTCGAACAGAAAGACCATCAAACTTATATTTTTTTTGGATTGAGAAAGCGTCTTTTCATTATCCAATTCGTTTTGGTTTGTTGTAAAATTTGTTCATAACATAACAACATCCTTCATCATCGTTGTCGTTGTAAGACAATGAAAATTGGACCTTACAGGTGTATTTCGCAGACGACTTTTAATTTGTAAAATTAATTTTAGATTGCTCAATAATTTTAACAATTACAAACATTAAAAAAACTGCTATACAAAGTCAAGTAAATGCAATTTTTAATTGCACACTATTAAGTAACTTTCCATCGTCCCAAAATATGTTACAAAACACTATTTTAACGCCAAATATATAGCAACATTTGCGTGGCTATTTTACAATTATTGTACTATCGTAAAATAAACGCAGAAACGTAAATCCGCTTCCTGGTTTATCAGTGCTTTCTAATAGACTCTGTACATGACACGATTACTAGTATTACTTTAAACTTCTCATCATGCCATACTGTGTGGTTGTATTATTGTATTGTATACACTGACTTTGTCAAAAGTGTTAAGGTGTATGAAGATTCTACCAAAAAAATATTATAGTTTCTTTGCCATTTTCCTTACGATATAGTCATGATGTGTGACAACAGTTAAATTGTTATCTACTATGAAGTCTAGGTATTTAAACTTCGTTTTAAATTCAATTGTGCATGACCTATCTACTATCACATATTTAACTTGTGAAAGTACAAAGAATTTTATTAAAAATATTTCTATATTGTTAATAAAACGAAATATCTATACCACTGCTTTTGTGTTTAATACTTAGAAGCAGTGTTTATAAATAAAGTGTAGTTTAAGGTAGATAGCTGTTTTGTAGAATTTTATGTTTTTACTTGCTGTGAAAATACGTAGAAATTTGTTGAAAATATATTTATATGGTAAATTAAACGAAATGTGTATGCTACTGTTTCTGCTGTCAATTCTATAAAACGGTAGCAGTAAGTAAAGTGTACTTTTTCACATATTTGTAACTTGTGAAAGTACAGAGAATTTTATTGAAAATATTTTAATATTGTTAATAAAACCAAATATGTAGAATTTTAAGTTTTAACTTGTGAAAGTATGTAGAATTTTTCTAAAATTATATTTATATGCTAAATCAGAGAAAAATATATTTTTATTAAATTAAACGAAATATATATGCTACTGTTTCTGCTGTCGATTCTAAAAAACGGTAGTAGTAAATAAAATGTACTTTTTTACATATTTAACTTGTGAAAGTACGGAGAATTTTATTGAAAATATTTTGATGTTGTTAATAAAACTAAATATCTATACAACTGCTTTTGCTTTTAATATTAAGAAGCAGTGCTAGTAAATAAAGTGTAGTTTTAAGCTAGATAGCTGTTTTGTAGAATTTCATGTTTTTACTTGTTGTGAAAGTACGTAGAAATTTTTTGAAATTTTATTAATATTGAAAAGTAAATGAAATATTTATGCTTCTGCTTCTGTTTCCGATTCCAAGAAACAATGCTAGTGAAAAAATTTAGGTTTAAGCTTCGAAAGCTGTTTTGTAGAATTTTAAGTTTTAACTTGTGAAAGTATGTAGAATTTTTCTGGAATTATATTTATATGGTAAATCAGAGAAAAATATATTTTTATGTCGTAAATTAAACGAAATATATATGCTACTGATTCTGATTTTGAGTTTGAAAAACGGTGGTAGTAAATAAAATGTACTTTTTTACATATTTAACTTGTGAAAGTACAGAGAATTTTATTGAAAATATTTTTATATTGTTAATATAAACTAAATATCTATACAACTGCTTTTGCTTTTAATATTAAGAAGCAGTGCTAGTAAATAAAGTGTAGTTTTAAGCTAGATAGCTGTTTTGTAGAATTTCATGTTTTTACTTGTTGTGAAAGTACGTAGAAATTTTTTGAAATTTTATTAATATTGAAAAGTAAATGAAATATTTATGCTTCTGCTTCTGTTTCCGATTCCAAGAAACAATGCTAGTGAAAAAATGTAGGTTTAAGCTTCGAAAACTGTTTTGTAGAATTTTAAGTTTTAACTTGTGAAAGTATGTAGAATTTTTCTAAAATTATATTTATATGCTAAATCAGAGAAAAATATATTTTTATTAAATTAAACGAAATATATATGCTACTGTTTCTGCTGTCGATTCTAAAAAACGGTAGTAGTAAATAAAATGTACTTTTTTACATATTTAACTTGTGAAAGTACGGAGAATTTTATTGAAAATATTTTGATGTTGTTAATAAAACTAAATATCTATACAACTGCTTTTGCTTTTAATATTAAGAAGCAGTGCTAGTAAATAAAGTGTAGTTTTAAGGTAGATAGCTGTTTTGTAGAATTTCATGTTTTTACTTGTTGTGAAAGTACGTAGAAATTTTTTGAAATTTTATTAATATTGAAAAGTAAATGAAATATTTATGCTTCTGCTTCTGTTTCCGATTCCAAGAAACAATGCTAGTGAAAAAATGTAGGTTTAAGCTTCGAAAGCTGTTTTGTAGAATTTTAAGTTTTAACTTGTGAAAGTATGTAGAATTTTTCTGGAATTATATTTATATGGTAAATCAGAGAAAAATATATTTTTATGTCGTAAATTAAACGAAATATATATGCTACTGATTCTGCTTTTGAGTTTGAAAAACGGTGGTAGTAAATAAAATGTACTTTTTTACATATTTAACTTGTGAAAGTACAGAGAATTTTATTGAAAATATTTTTATATTGTTAATATAAACTAAATATCTATACAACTGCTTTTGCTTTCAATATTAAGAAGCAGTGCTAGTAAATAAAGTGTAGTTTTAAGGTAGATAGCTGTTTTGTAGAATTTCATGTTTTTACTTGTTGTGATAGTACGTAGAAATTTTATTAATATTGAAAAGTAAATGAAATATTTATGCTTTTGCTTCTGTTTCCGATTCCAAGAAACAGTGCTAGTAAAAAAATGTAGGTTTAAGCTTCGAAAACTGTTTTGTAGAATTTTAGGTTTTAACTTGTGAAAGTATGTAGAATTTTTCTAAAATTATATTTATATGCTAAATCAGAGAAAAATATATTTTTATTAAATTAAACGAAATATATATGCTACTGTTTCTGCTGTCGATTCTAAAAAACGGTAGTAGTAAATAAAGTATACTTTTTTAAATGTTTAATTTGTGAAAGTACGTGGAATATTTTTGAAAGCACATGATATAATGGTCAACGAATAATAGTTTTTATATCTTGTTAATTTAATATTAAGATAAACCAATTTAATAACTGAATTAATTGTGTTAACGTATTTTAGTAAGAAATGATTGAATTATTATTGTAGTTAAATTTTACAAGTTATTTCTCAGTAATATGTAAAAATAATTTTTTTTAAATATATTTTTTTGTAAATATCACTTAATTGTGCCAACATAACAACTTAAGTTTTAATAAAATTTTATGAAATTTTATAATGTAATCTTTATTTTCATTAGAATGTTATATAGATTACGTAATGATTAAATTTATTGGACGAATATTAAATTATATAAAGTATTAAACCATAAATTTAAACTACATATACTAAATAACGTAAAGCGCTATAATAACAATTGCCCAGTTATGTAAAAAGACGACTCGACAAATACTCGATCTAAAAGTCTGGTGTTGTCCAAGTTTGATCTTTTTGCATTGTGGTTGAGATTTATATTATATATTTTATTTTCTAACATTTCTATCTTCAAAAATGTTGGTAGTAATTGTTAAGAAATATAAAATTATGTATATATAAAACCACAATTATTTTTTGTATCGTAAGATACAGATCACACAGCGAGATCGCGGATTTTGCAAGGCGTTTACACGTTTGGCGATCCACATGCGATCAAACTAATAAAATTTGATTTCAATCAAATTTTTCATTTTTTGCGACAACTCTCTTCTGTCCGAGCGGGAATTTCTATTCGTAACGATTCTTTCGAGTACACCGTGTCGCTTTATATCTAGCGAAGGGTCGAGAGAATGTTCGAAATTTTTTGCCGGTAGGCGTTTATATAAAACATGACAAAGTAGTTACATTTAAAACTAGCTCTCTGTTATGTAATATATTGTCTGTCCGGTTTTTATATGTAATATAAGAGATAATACAAATACGATTGTCTTGTCTTCTATAAATATCATATATACCTTATCTCCTATTAAGCGTGGCGTGCGAAAAGTTTAACTTTTCATGTACGCAAAATTCAACACGCACTAGGAAAAGAATATGATAGAGATTTGACACATCGGTCTTTTGTTTCTCTTGAATTGCAAATTTGTAATACTAGAGGAGACTGATAATCTCTGTTATTCTTTTTCGAATGACGGAACAACAGCTCCCTGGTTGATCCTGCCAGTAGTCATATGCTTGTCTCAAAGATTAAGCCATGCATGTCTCAGTACAAGCCAAATTAAGGTGAAACCGCGAAAGGCTCATTAAATCAGTTATGGTTCCTTAGATCGTACCCACATTTACTTGGATAACTGTGGTAATTCTAGAGCTAATACATGCAAACAGAGCTCCGACCGGAGACGGAAGGAGCGCTTTTATTAGATCAAAACCAATCGGTGGCGAGCTTGCTCGACATCGTAATACTTGGTGACTCTGAATAACTTTACGCTGATCGCACGGTCTCGCACCGGCGACGCATCTTTCAAATGTCTGCCTTATCAACTGTCGATGGTAGGTTCTGCGCCTACCATGGTTGTAACGGGTAACGGGGAATCAGGGTTCGATTCCGGAGAGGGAGCCTGAGAAACGGCTACCACATCCAAGGAAGGCAGCAGGCGCGCAAATTACCCACTCCCGGCACGGGGAGGTAGTGACGAAAAATAACGATACGGGACTCATCCGAGGCCCCGTAATCGGAATGAGTACACTCTAAACCCTTTAACGAGGATCAATTGGAGGGCAAGTCTGGTGCCAGCAGCCGCGGTAATTCCAGCTCCAATAGCGTATATTAAAGTTGTTGCGGTTAAAAAGCTCGTAGTCGAATCTGTGTCCCGCGTCGCTGGTTCATCGTACGCGGTGTCAACTGGCGTGTCGCGGGACGTCCTGCCGGTGGGCTTAGCTCGCAAGGGCGGCCCAACTCAATCCCGCCGCGGTGCTCTTCACTGAGTGTCGAGGTGGGCCGGCACGTTTACTTTGAACAAATTAGAGTGCTTAAAGCAGGCTAAAACTTCGCCTGAATACTGTGTGCATGGAATAATGGAATAGGACCTCGGTTCTATTTTGTTGGTTTTCGGAACCCCGAGGTAATGATTAATAGGAACGGATGGGGGCATTCGTATTGCGACGTTAGAGGTGAAATTCTTGGATCGTCGCAAGACGGACAGAAGCGAAAGCATTTGCCAAAAACGCTTTCATTGATCAAGAACGAAAGTTAGAGGTTCGAAGGCGATCAGATACCGCCCTAGTTCTAACCATAAACGATGCCAGCTAGCGATCCGCCGACGTTCCTCCGATGACTCGGCGGGCAGCTTCCGGGAAACCAAAGCTTTTGGGTTCCGGGGGAAGTATGGTTGCAAAGCTGAAACTTAAAGGAATTGACGGAAGGGCACCACCAGGAGTGGAGCCTGCGGCTTAATTTGACTCAACACGGGAAACCTCACCAGGCCCGGACACCGGAAGGATTGACAGATTGAGAGCTCTTTCTTGATTCGGTGGGTGGTGGTGCATGGCCGTTCTTAGTTGGTGGAGCGATTTGTCTGGTTAATTCCGATAACGAACGAGACTCTAGCCTGCTAACTAGGCGTATTTCGACATCCCAAAGGCCCGCCGGTGATGGGTTTCGGCCCCCACTGCGCGCGGTTTTTACTGTCGGCGTACAAACAATTCTTCTTAGAGGGACAGGCGGCTTCTAGCCGCACGAGATTGAGCAATAACAGGTCTGTGATGCCCTTAGATGTTCTGGGCCGCACGCGCGCTACACTGAAGGAATCAGCGTGTCCTCCCTGGCCGAGCGGCCCGGGTAACCCGCTGAACCTCCTTCGTGCTAGGGATTGGGGCTTGCAATTGTTCCCCATGAACGAGGAATTCCCAGTAAGCGCGAGTCATAAGCTCGCGTTGATTACGTCCCTGCCCTTTGTACACACCGCCCGTCGCTACTACCGATTGAATGATTTAGTGAGGTCTTCGGACTGAGCGCGGTGGCGTTTCGGCGTCGTCGATGCTTCGGAAAGATGACCAAACTTGATCATTTAGAGGAAGTAAAAGTCGTAACAAGGTTTCCGTAGGTGAACCTGCGGAAGGATCATTACAGTGTTTGTCAACTTACGACAAGTCTGTTATAAATATTTGAACTATATATCGTTTTACTTGCATATGCTGTCATTAGAACGTCCGTTATTAAACGCATACGATCTTTTGAGGTATAGAATGCGAAATAAACGAAATGTTTTTAGGAACTAAAGTTAGAAACAATTATATTATTTATATTTTTGTTTACTTTAAAGTTCTAAAAAAAACAAAGTTGTCGATGAGGTCTAATATTAATATGTATATACCAATTTGTCTTGATAAAAATTGGGTACCAAGAAAAATAACAAATTCGTATCCATCTGTTATTCAGATAAAAAAACGAATAATTTTTTTCTAAGGAATTCAAAATCGTAGAATGCGATATATTATTCCGACGGTGTTGAAAGTTTTTCGCCCAAATTGTCAAGATGGTAAAAATGCATGTACTCATTGGTGACGAAATTAAGAGGAAATACTTGTGCACGTTTACTCCGTGTACGCCTCGTTTGTAAAACACGGCGTTACAAATGGAGAAATTCGTAAGTACATAATTTTCTCTTATCATTTTTTTTTTAATACATTTTTCACGATATTTTATAAGACGTATAGTTTCTTTAAACGAAAACTTATACTTTCGTATGGAAACACGTTTAATGTTAAAACGATTACCCTGAACGGTGAATCACTTGGCTCGTGGGTCGATGAAGAACGCAGCTAATTGCGCGTCAACTTGTGAACTGCAGGACACATGAACATCGACATTTCGAACGCACATTGCGGTCCTCGGATACTCGTTCCTGGACCACTCCTGGCTGAGGGTCGTATCAAATTAAAAAGACTGTTCGATTTTTTTTTTTTGAAAAAAATTGTCGGAACGCGTTGGATGTAGATGCGTTTATTTTTAACGCAACATCTTAAATTGCGATAGCAACGTATAAAATTTGTATAAATTTTATACGTGTATTGTACACAACGTATCGAACATAAAAATGCGTAAATCTATATGTCTTTTAAATGTAGTAGAATTACGTACACGATCGTCGTGTCCGAGAAATCTTCTCAAAGACGACGT
>CAXIIO010001016.1:20000-30000 GCA_964028335.1 Altica lythri
AAAAAATACTAGCTGACCCGGCCACGCGTTGCTGTGGCTAAGGTTTTTGTTATACTATTACATTGTAGTAAACTATTTAAGAGGAACAGTAGGAGAAAATCAGTCATGAGGACCACAATGCTTTTTTACATAGATGCCATTTGTAAAAAAATATGGTGACCTCTATGACAGATTTTTTACTACCGTAAACCCTTAATACAATAAAATTATTATTTACGAATGAAGACGGAAACGTTAAAGCTGGTATAAAAATTTACTGGATTGGGATTTGAATGGGAACGATTTTAAACGCGATTAATTCAAATTTTCGTACAATTGATATTAATCAAAAATCAATACAAACGAATTTTATTATTTATATCTGTACCCGGTGCACGTTGCTACGCCAACAACTAAAATAAATTTAAGAAAAATAAAAGATAAGAAGAGATAGAGAAGGAAAGAAAGCTTATAGTTTTTTTTTCTTATCGCACCAAAAATATATCTTTCGAACTTATATTTATACGAATTCGTATAGATATCTACTAATCAGTATTGAATTTAATACATGGAAGCGCCATCTGGTAGTAACTTCCATTAATACGAATATCATATTCATCTTACCCATTAAAAATAGATCATCATACTGATTTTCATGACAATCGGTTGAACGGGTCGGAGTTGCTACTCTGCAGCCACACCTGATGGCGAGTGGCATCAATGAGCATATCATACAAACCTTCTCCGTGGTAAAATACATATAGATACCAATTTTCATGACAATCGGTTGAACGGGGCAGAAGTTGCTACTTTGCAGCGCCACCTGGTGGCGAGTGGCATCAATGAGCATATCATATAAACGTTCTCCGTGGAAAAAAAATATATATACCAATTTTCATAATAATCGGTACAGTAGTTTTTGAGTTCATCGATTTCATACATACAAACATCCTTTTATATATATGTATATATATATATATATATATATATATATATATAGAATATTTGTACCTTGTTATTTAGTTTTTTAGGTAATTTAGTTTTATAATTATTATAGAGTAAAACTTGTAAAAAAGGAAAATCCGTAAATAAATTAATAAATAAATAAAATTTATACATTCCATAAATTAAAACTATGGGTGTGATGTCACAGGTTAATTTAAGGTTTATTTAATTAAGTGACCACGTTTCCGAACAAACGATGCTCTTTCAATATAGTCTATGGCTGTGAATGACATTGACATTCGTTACGCGCGTTTTTTAAAATATGCAAAATTAAATGTCTATTTTTCAATATTTCTGAGAGATTTTCTTAATATTTTCTTCCGTAAGAACCTTCTCCTAATAATAACAAATACAACAAAAAAAGAATTAGTAAAATCGGTCCAGTCATTCACGCGTGATGCCATGACCAAGGAAAACGGGTTTCATTTTTATATATATGGATTGAAATGGCGAGTGATTTAACCATAAATTGCCGTGGTAGTTTTTCGAACAGAAAGACCATCAAACTTATATTTTTTTTGGATTGAGAAAGCGTCTTTTCATTATCCAATTCGTTTTGGTTTGTTGTAAAATTTGTTCATAACATAACAACATCCTTCATCATCGTTGTCGTTGTAAGACAATGAAAATTGGACCTTACAGGTGTATTTCGCAGACGACTTTTAATTTGTAAAATTAATTTTAGATTGCTCAATAATTTTAACAATTACAAACATTAAAAAAACTGCTATACAAAGTCAAGTAAATGCAATTTTTAATTGCACACTATTAAGTAACTTTCCATCGTCCCAAAATATGTTACAAAACACTATTTTAACGCCAAATATATAGCAACATTTGCGTGGCTATTTTACAATTATTGTACTATCGTAAAATAAACGCAGAAACGTAAATCCGCTTCCTGGTTTATCAGTGCTTTCTAATAGACTCTGTACATGACACGATTACTAGTATTACTTTAAACTTCTCATCATGCCATACTGTGTGGTTGTATTATTGTATTGTATACACTGACTTTGTCAAAAGTGTTAAGGTGTATGAAGATTCTACCAAAAAAATATTATAGTTTCTTTGCCATTTTCCTTACGATATAGTCATGATGTGTGACAACAGTTAAATTGTTATCTACTATGAAGTCTAGGTATTTAAACTTCGTTTTAAATTCAATTGTGCATGACCTATCTACTATCACATATTTAACTTGTGAAAGTACAAAGAATTTTATTAAAAATATTTCTATATTGTTAATAAAACGAAATATCTATACCACTGCTTTTGTGTTTAATACTTAGAAGCAGTGTTTATAAATAAAGTGTAGTTTAAGGTAGATAGCTGTTTTGTAGAATTTTATGTTTTTACTTGCTGTGAAAATACGTAGAAATTTGTTGAAAATATATTTATATGGTAAATTAAACGAAATGTGTATGCTACTGTTTCTGCTGTCAATTCTATAAAACGGTAGCAGTAAGTAAAGTGTACTTTTTCACATATTTGTAACTTGTGAAAGTACAGAGAATTTTATTGAAAATATTTTAATATTGTTAATAAAACCAAATATGTAGAATTTTAAGTTTTAACTTGTGAAAGTATGTAGAATTTTTCTAAAATTATATTTATATGCTAAATCAGAGAAAAATATATTTTTATTAAATTAAACGAAATATATATGCTACTGTTTCTGCTGTCGATTCTAAAAAACGGTAGTAGTAAATAAAATGTACTTTTTTACATATTTAACTTGTGAAAGTACGGAGAATTTTATTGAAAATATTTTGATGTTGTTAATAAAACTAAATATCTATACAACTGCTTTTGCTTTTAATATTAAGAAGCAGTGCTAGTAAATAAAGTGTAGTTTTAAGCTAGATAGCTGTTTTGTAGAATTTCATGTTTTTACTTGTTGTGAAAGTACGTAGAAATTTTTTGAAATTTTATTAATATTGAAAAGTAAATGAAATATTTATGCTTCTGCTTCTGTTTCCGATTCCAAGAAACAATGCTAGTGAAAAAATTTAGGTTTAAGCTTCGAAAGCTGTTTTGTAGAATTTTAAGTTTTAACTTGTGAAAGTATGTAGAATTTTTCTGGAATTATATTTATATGGTAAATCAGAGAAAAATATATTTTTATGTCGTAAATTAAACGAAATATATATGCTACTGATTCTGATTTTGAGTTTGAAAAACGGTGGTAGTAAATAAAATGTACTTTTTTACATATTTAACTTGTGAAAGTACAGAGAATTTTATTGAAAATATTTTTATATTGTTAATATAAACTAAATATCTATACAACTGCTTTTGCTTTTAATATTAAGAAGCAGTGCTAGTAAATAAAGTGTAGTTTTAAGCTAGATAGCTGTTTTGTAGAATTTCATGTTTTTACTTGTTGTGAAAGTACGTAGAAATTTTTTGAAATTTTATTAATATTGAAAAGTAAATGAAATATTTATGCTTCTGCTTCTGTTTCCGATTCCAAGAAACAATGCTAGTGAAAAAATGTAGGTTTAAGCTTCGAAAACTGTTTTGTAGAATTTTAAGTTTTAACTTGTGAAAGTATGTAGAATTTTTCTAAAATTATATTTATATGCTAAATCAGAGAAAAATATATTTTTATTAAATTAAACGAAATATATATGCTACTGTTTCTGCTGTCGATTCTAAAAAACGGTAGTAGTAAATAAAATGTACTTTTTTACATATTTAACTTGTGAAAGTACGGAGAATTTTATTGAAAATATTTTGATGTTGTTAATAAAACTAAATATCTATACAACTGCTTTTGCTTTTAATATTAAGAAGCAGTGCTAGTAAATAAAGTGTAGTTTTAAGGTAGATAGCTGTTTTGTAGAATTTCATGTTTTTACTTGTTGTGAAAGTACGTAGAAATTTTTTGAAATTTTATTAATATTGAAAAGTAAATGAAATATTTATGCTTCTGCTTCTGTTTCCGATTCCAAGAAACAATGCTAGTGAAAAAATGTAGGTTTAAGCTTCGAAAGCTGTTTTGTAGAATTTTAAGTTTTAACTTGTGAAAGTATGTAGAATTTTTCTGGAATTATATTTATATGGTAAATCAGAGAAAAATATATTTTTATGTCGTAAATTAAACGAAATATATATGCTACTGATTCTGCTTTTGAGTTTGAAAAACGGTGGTAGTAAATAAAATGTACTTTTTTACATATTTAACTTGTGAAAGTACAGAGAATTTTATTGAAAATATTTTTATATTGTTAATATAAACTAAATATCTATACAACTGCTTTTGCTTTCAATATTAAGAAGCAGTGCTAGTAAATAAAGTGTAGTTTTAAGGTAGATAGCTGTTTTGTAGAATTTCATGTTTTTACTTGTTGTGATAGTACGTAGAAATTTTATTAATATTGAAAAGTAAATGAAATATTTATGCTTTTGCTTCTGTTTCCGATTCCAAGAAACAGTGCTAGTAAAAAAATGTAGGTTTAAGCTTCGAAAACTGTTTTGTAGAATTTTAGGTTTTAACTTGTGAAAGTATGTAGAATTTTTCTAAAATTATATTTATATGCTAAATCAGAGAAAAATATATTTTTATTAAATTAAACGAAATATATATGCTACTGTTTCTGCTGTCGATTCTAAAAAACGGTAGTAGTAAATAAAGTATACTTTTTTAAATGTTTAATTTGTGAAAGTACGTGGAATATTTTTGAAAGCACATGATATAATGGTCAACGAATAATAGTTTTTATATCTTGTTAATTTAATATTAAGATAAACCAATTTAATAACTGAATTAATTGTGTTAACGTATTTTAGTAAGAAATGATTGAATTATTATTGTAGTTAAATTTTACAAGTTATTTCTCAGTAATATGTAAAAATAATTTTTTTTAAATATATTTTTTTGTAAATATCACTTAATTGTGCCAACATAACAACTTAAGTTTTAATAAAATTTTATGAAATTTTATAATGTAATCTTTATTTTCATTAGAATGTTATATAGATTACGTAATGATTAAATTTATTGGACGAATATTAAATTATATAAAGTATTAAACCATAAATTTAAACTACATATACTAAATAACGTAAAGCGCTATAATAACAATTGCCCAGTTATGTAAAAAGACGACTCGACAAATACTCGATCTAAAAGTCTGGTGTTGTCCAAGTTTGATCTTTTTGCATTGTGGTTGAGATTTATATTATATATTTTATTTTCTAACATTTCTATCTTCAAAAATGTTGGTAGTAATTGTTAAGAAATATAAAATTATGTATATATAAAACCACAATTATTTTTTGTATCGTAAGATACAGATCACACAGCGAGATCGCGGATTTTGCAAGGCGTTTACACGTTTGGCGATCCACATGCGATCAAACTAATAAAATTTGATTTCAATCAAATTTTTCATTTTTTGCGACAACTCTCTTCTGTCCGAGCGGGAATTTCTATTCGTAACGATTCTTTCGAGTACACCGTGTCGCTTTATATCTAGCGAAGGGTCGAGAGAATGTTCGAAATTTTTTGCCGGTAGGCGTTTATATAAAACATGACAAAGTAGTTACATTTAAAACTAGCTCTCTGTTATGTAATATATTGTCTGTCCGGTTTTTATATGTAATATAAGAGATAATACAAATACGATTGTCTTGTCTTCTATAAATATCATATATACCTTATCTCCTATTAAGCGTGGCGTGCGAAAAGTTTAACTTTTCATGTACGCAAAATTCAACACGCACTAGGAAAAGAATATGATAGAGATTTGACACATCGGTCTTTTGTTTCTCTTGAATTGCAAATTTGTAATACTAGAGGAGACTGATAATCTCTGTTATTCTTTTTCGAATGACGGAACAACAGCTCCCTGGTTGATCCTGCCAGTAGTCATATGCTTGTCTCAAAGATTAAGCCATGCATGTCTCAGTACAAGCCAAATTAAGGTGAAACCGCGAAAGGCTCATTAAATCAGTTATGGTTCCTTAGATCGTACCCACATTTACTTGGATAACTGTGGTAATTCTAGAGCTAATACATGCAAACAGAGCTCCGACCGGAGACGGAAGGAGCGCTTTTATTAGATCAAAACCAATCGGTGGCGAGCTTGCTCGACATCGTAATACTTGGTGACTCTGAATAACTTTACGCTGATCGCACGGTCTCGCACCGGCGACGCATCTTTCAAATGTCTGCCTTATCAACTGTCGATGGTAGGTTCTGCGCCTACCATGGTTGTAACGGGTAACGGGGAATCAGGGTTCGATTCCGGAGAGGGAGCCTGAGAAACGGCTACCACATCCAAGGAAGGCAGCAGGCGCGCAAATTACCCACTCCCGGCACGGGGAGGTAGTGACGAAAAATAACGATACGGGACTCATCCGAGGCCCCGTAATCGGAATGAGTACACTCTAAACCCTTTAACGAGGATCAATTGGAGGGCAAGTCTGGTGCCAGCAGCCGCGGTAATTCCAGCTCCAATAGCGTATATTAAAGTTGTTGCGGTTAAAAAGCTCGTAGTCGAATCTGTGTCCCGCGTCGCTGGTTCATCGTACGCGGTGTCAACTGGCGTGTCGCGGGACGTCCTGCCGGTGGGCTTAGCTCGCAAGGGCGGCCCAACTCAATCCCGCCGCGGTGCTCTTCACTGAGTGTCGAGGTGGGCCGGCACGTTTACTTTGAACAAATTAGAGTGCTTAAAGCAGGCTAAAACTTCGCCTGAATACTGTGTGCATGGAATAATGGAATAGGACCTCGGTTCTATTTTGTTGGTTTTCGGAACCCCGAGGTAATGATTAATAGGAACGGATGGGGGCATTCGTATTGCGACGTTAGAGGTGAAATTCTTGGATCGTCGCAAGACGGACAGAAGCGAAAGCATTTGCCAAAAACGCTTTCATTGATCAAGAACGAAAGTTAGAGGTTCGAAGGCGATCAGATACCGCCCTAGTTCTAACCATAAACGATGCCAGCTAGCGATCCGCCGACGTTCCTCCGATGACTCGGCGGGCAGCTTCCGGGAAACCAAAGCTTTTGGGTTCCGGGGGAAGTATGGTTGCAAAGCTGAAACTTAAAGGAATTGACGGAAGGGCACCACCAGGAGTGGAGCCTGCGGCTTAATTTGACTCAACACGGGAAACCTCACCAGGCCCGGACACCGGAAGGATTGACAGATTGAGAGCTCTTTCTTGATTCGGTGGGTGGTGGTGCATGGCCGTTCTTAGTTGGTGGAGCGATTTGTCTGGTTAATTCCGATAACGAACGAGACTCTAGCCTGCTAACTAGGCGTATTTCGACATCCCAAAGGCCCGCCGGTGATGGGTTTCGGCCCCCACTGCGCGCGGTTTTTACTGTCGGCGTACAAACAATTCTTCTTAGAGGGACAGGCGGCTTCTAGCCGCACGAGATTGAGCAATAACAGGTCTGTGATGCCCTTAGATGTTCTGGGCCGCACGCGCGCTACACTGAAGGAATCAGCGTGTCCTCCCTGGCCGAGCGGCCCGGGTAACCCGCTGAACCTCCTTCGTGCTAGGGATTGGGGCTTGCAATTGTTCCCCATGAACGAGGAATTCCCAGTAAGCGCGAGTCATAAGCTCGCGTTGATTACGTCCCTGCCCTTTGTACACACCGCCCGTCGCTACTACCGATTGAATGATTTAGTGAGGTCTTCGGACTGAGCGCGGTGGCGTTTCGGCGTCGTCGATGCTTCGGAAAGATGACCAAACTTGATCATTTAGAGGAAGTAAAAGTCGTAACAAGGTTTCCGTAGGTGAACCTGCGGAAGGATCATTACAGTGTTTGTCAACTTACGACAAGTCTGTTATAAATATTTGAACTATATATCGTTTTACTTGCATATGCTGTCATTAGAACGTCCGTTATTAAACGCATACGATCTTTTGAGGTATAGAATGCGAAATAAACGAAATGTTTTTAGGAACTAAAGTTAGAAACAATTATATTATTTATATTTTTGTTTACTTTAAAGTTCTAAAAAAAACAAAGTTGTCGATGAGGTCTAATATTAATATGTATATACCAATTTGTCTTGATAAAAATTGGGTACCAAGAAAAATAACAAATTCGTATCCATCTGTTATTCAGATAAAAAAACGAATAATTTTTTTCTAAGGAATTCAAAATCGTAGAATGCGATATATTATTCCGACGGTGTTGAAAGTTTTTCGCCCAAATTGTCAAGATGGTAAAAATGCATGTACTCATTGGTGACGAAATTAAGAGGAAATACTTGTGCACGTTTACTCCGTGTACGCCTCGTTTGTAAAACACGGCGTTACAAATGGAGAAATTCGTAAGTACATAATTTTCTCTTATCATTTTTTTTTTAATACATTTTTCACGATATTTTATAAGACGTATAGTTTCTTTAAACGAAAACTTATACTTTCGTATGGAAACACGTTTAATGTTAAAACGATTACCCTGAACGGTGAATCACTTGGCTCGTGGGTCGATGAAGAACGCAGCTAATTGCGCGTCAACTTGTGAACTGCAGGACACATGAACATCGACATTTCGAACGCACATTGCGGTCCTCGGATACTCGTTCCTGGACCACTCCTGGCTGAGGGTCGTATCAAATTAAAAAGACTGTTCGATTTTTTTTTTTTGAAAAAAATTGTCGGAACGCGTTGGATGTAGATGCGTTTATTTTTAACGCAACATCTTAAATTGCGATAGCAACGTATAAAATTTGTATAAATTTTATACGTGTATTGTACACAACGTATCGAACATAAAAATGCGTAAATCTATATGTCTTTTAAATGTAGTAGAATTACGTACACGATCGTCGTGTCCGAGAAATCTTCTCAAAGACGACGTCTGATCTGTGTTTCTATATGGCATTTAATTATTGGACATTGATTTTAAAATGCATAGTTTGGTACTTAAATATCATCTATCGACCTCAGAGCAGGTGAGACTACCCGCTGAATTTAAGCATATTACTAAGCGGAGGAAAAGAAACTAACTAGGATTCCCTCAGTAGCTGCGAGCGAACAGGGAAAAGCCCAGTACCGAATCCCGTGGCCGACATCGACCACCGGGAAATGTGGTGTTAGGGAGGATTCATTATCCCGAGATTGTGCGGCGCGTCCAAGTCCTTCTTGAACGGGGCCACAGCCCATAGAGGGTGCCAGGCCCGTAGTGACCGCTGCCAATTGCGGGAGAATCTCTCCTCAGAGTCGGGTTGCTTGAGAGTGCAGCCCTAAGTGGGTGGTAAACTCCATCTAAGGCTAAATATGACCACGAGACCGATAGCGAACAAGTACCGTGAGGGAAAGTTGAAAAGCACTTTGAAGAGAGAGTTCAAGAGTACGTGAAACCGTTCAGGGGTAAACCTGAGAAACCCGAAAGGTCGAAAGAGGAAATTCATTCGCGTCTCTACTGTCGGAGTTGAAAGTTTGTGTGACGGATTACGTTTACGTCGTCCGCGCCTCTCGTTCTTCGAACCGATGTGGAACGCGTGCACTTTTCCTCTAGTAGGACGTCGCGATCCGTTGGGTGTCTGTCTAAGACTTGGGGTGGAGCCCACATGGCTTTTGTCGCGTGGACCCTCGATGTTCCGACAGACTCGCTCGACGGTATGCTAAAGGCGCGGGGCCGCTACTCAGTTAGCGTTCGGCCCGTAGCAAGCACGTTCTGTGTTTGACGGTGATCGGACCTGGTGCCGATTCTGTCCCAGAACGACTGTTGGTTGCGGTGTTCTCGAACAGACCTCGTTGAAACGCCGATCAGCGACGCTATAGCTTTGGGTACTTTCAGGACCCGTCTTGAAACACGGACCAAGGAGTCTAGCATGTGCGCGAGTCATTGGGACATGACTAAACCTAAAGGCGTAATGAAAGTAAAGGTTTACCTTGCGTAGACCGAGGGAGGATGGGTGGTTTGCCCTTAAAGTGGCCACTCCGCACTCCCGGGGCGTCTCATTCTCATTGCGAGAAGAGGCGCACCAAGAGCGTACACGCTGGGACCCGAAAGATGGTGAACTATGCCTGGTCAGGACGAAGT
>CAXIIO010001017.1:0-5000 GCA_964028335.1 Altica lythri
GAGAAACAAAAGACCGATGTGTCAAATCTCTATCATATTCTTTTCCTAGTGCGTGTTGAATTTTGCGTACATGAAAAGTTAAACTTTTCGCACGCCACGCTTAATAGGAGATAAGGTATATATGATATTTATAGAAGACAAGACAATCGTATTTGTATTATCTCTTATATTACATATAAAAACCGGACAGACAATATATTACATAACAGAGAGCTAGTTTTAAATGTAACTACTTTGTCATGTTTTATATAAACGCCTACCGGCAAAAAATTTCGAACATTCTCTCGACCCTTCGCTAGATATAAAGCGACACGGTGTACTCGAAAGAATCGTTACGAATAGAAATTCCCGCTCGGACAGAAGAGAGTTGTCGCAAAAAATGAAAAATTTGATTGAAATCAAATTTTATTAGTTTGATCGCATGTGGATCGCCAAACGTGTAAACGCCTTGCAAAATCCGCGATCTCGCTGTGTGATCTGTATCTTACGATACAAAAAATAATTGTGGTTTTATATATACATAATTTTATATTTCTTAACAATTACTACCAACATTTTTGAAGATAGAAATGTTAGAAAATAAAATATATAATATAAATCTCAACCACAATGCAAAAAGATCAAACTTGGACAACACCAGACTTTTAGATCGAGTATTTGTCGAGTCGTCTTTTTACATAACTGGGCAATTGTTATTATAGCGCTTTACGTTATTTAGTATATGTAGTTTAAATTTATGGTTTAATACTTTATATAATTTAATATTCGTCCAATAAATTTAATCATTACGTAATCTATATAACATTCTAATGAAAATAAAGATTACATTATAAAATTTCATAAAATTTTATTAAAACTTAAGTTGTTATGTTGGCACAATTAAGTGATATTTACAAAAAAATATATTTAAAAAAAATTATTTTTACATATTACTGAGAAATAACTTGTAAAATTTAACTACAATAATAATTCAATCATTTCTTACTAAAATACGTTAACACAATTAATTCAGTTATTAAATTGGTTTATCTTAATATTAAATTAACAAGATATAAAAACTATTATTCGTTGACCATTATATCATGTGCTTTCAAAAATATTCCACGTACTTTCACAAATTAAACATTTAAAAAAGTATACTTTATTTACTACTACCGTTTTTTAGAATCGACAGCAGAAACAGTAGCATATATATTTCGTTTAATTTAATAAAAATATATTTTTCTCTGATTTAGCATATAAATATAATTTTAGAAAAATTCTACATACTTTCACAAGTTAAAACCTAAAATTCTACAAAACAGTTTTCGAAGCTTAAACCTACATTTTTTTACTAGCACTGTTTCTTGGAATCGGAAACAGAAGCAAAAGCATAAATATTTCATTTACTTTTCAATATTAATAAAATTTCTACGTACTATCACAACAAGTAAAAACATGAAATTCTACAAAACAGCTATCTACCTTAAAACTACACTTTATTTACTAGCACTGCTTCTTAATATTGAAAGCAAAAGCAGTTGTATAGATATTTAGTTTATATTAACAATATAAAAATATTTTCAATAAAATTCTCTGTACTTTCACAAGTTAAATATGTAAAAAAGTACATTTTATTTACTACCACCGTTTTTCAAACTCAAAAGCAGAATCAGTAGCATATATATTTCGTTTAATTTACGACATAAAAATATATTTTTCTCTGATTTACCATATAAATATAATTCCAGAAAAATTCTACATACTTTCACAAGTTAAAACTTAAAATTCTACAAAACAGCTTTCGAAGCTTAAACCTACATTTTTTCACTAGCATTGTTTCTTGGAATCGGAAACAGAAGCAGAAGCATAAATATTTCATTTACTTTTCAATATTAATAAAATTTCAAAAAATTTCTACGTACTTTCACAACAAGTAAAAACATGAAATTCTACAAAACAGCTATCTACCTTAAAACTACACTTTATTTACTAGCACTGCTTCTTAATATTAAAAGCAAAAGCAGTTGTATAGATATTTAGTTTTATTAACAACATCAAAATATTTTCAATAAAATTCTCCGTACTTTCACAAGTTAAATATGTAAAAAAGTACATTTTATTTACTACTACCGTTTTTTAGAATCGACAGCAGAAACAGTAGCATATATATTTCGTTTAATTTAATAAAAATATATTTTTCTCTGATTTAGCATATAAATATAATTTTAGAAAAATTCTACATACTTTCACAAGTTAAAACTTAAAATTCTACAAAACAGTTTTCGAAGCTTAAACCTACATTTTTTCACTAGCATTGTTTCTTGGAATCGGAAACAGAAGCAGAAGCATAAATATTTCATTTACTTTTCAATATTAATAAAATTTCAAAAAATTTCTACGTACTTTCACAACAAGTAAAAACATGAAATTCTACAAAACAGCTATCTAGCTTAAAACTACACTTTATTTACTAGCACTGCTTCTTAATATTAAAAGCAAAAGCAGTTGTATAGATATTTAGTTTATATTAACAATATAAAAATATTTTCAATAAAATTCTCTGTACTTTCACAAGTTAAATATGTAAAAAAGTACATTTTATTTACTACCACCGTTTTTCAAACTCAAAATCAGAATCAGTAGCATATATATTTCGTTTAATTTACGACATAAAAATATATTTTTCTCTGATTTACCATATAAATATAATTCCAGAAAAATTCTACATACTTTCACAAGTTAAAACTTAAAATTCTACAAAACAGCTTTCGAAGCTTAAACCTAAATTTTTTCACTAGCATTGTTTCTTGGAATCGGAAACAGAAGCAGAAGCATAAATATTTCATTTACTTTTCAATATTAATAAAATTTCAAAAAATTTCTACGTACTTTCACAACAAGTAAAAACATGAAATTCTACAAAACAGCTATCTAGCTTAAAACTACACTTTATTTACTAGCACTGCTTCTTAATATTAAAAGCAAAAGCAGTTGTATAGATATTTAGTTTTATTAACAACATCAAAATATTTTCAATAAAATTCTCCGTACTTTCACAAGTTAAATATGTAAAAAAGTACATTTTATTTACTACTACCGTTTTTTAGAATCGACAGCAGAAACAGTAGCATATATATTTCGTTTAATTTAATAAAAATATATTTTTCTCTGATTTAGCATATAAATATAATTTTAGAAAAATTCTACATACTTTCACAAGTTAAAACTTAAAATTCTACATATTTGGTTTTATTAACAATATTAAAATATTTTCAATAAAATTCTCTGTACTTTCACAAGTTACAAATATGTGAAAAAGTACACTTTACTTACTGCTACCGTTTTATAGAATTGACAGCAGAAACAGTAGCATACACATTTCGTTTAATTTACCATATAAATATATTTTCAACAAATTTCTACGTATTTTCACAGCAAGTAAAAACATAAAATTCTACAAAACAGCTATCTACCTTAAACTACACTTTATTTATAAACACTGCTTCTAAGTATTAAACACAAAAGCAGTGGTATAGATATTTCGTTTTATTAACAATATAGAAATATTTTTAATAAAATTCTTTGTACTTTCACAAGTTAAATATGTGATAGTAGATAGGTCATGCACAATTGAATTTAAAACGAAGTTTAAATACCTAGACTTCATAGTAGATAACAATTTAACTGTTGTCACACATCATGACTATATCGTAAGGAAAATGGCAAAGAAACTATAATATTTTTTTGGTAGAATCTTCATACACCTTAACACTTTTGACAAAGTCAGTGTATACAATACAATAATACAACCACACAGTATGGCATGATGAGAAGTTTAAAGTAATACTAGTAATCGTGTCATGTACAGAGTCTATTAGAAAGCACTGATAAACCAGGAAGCGGATTTACGTTTCTGCGTTTATTTTACGATAGTACAATAATTGTAAAATAGCCACGCAAATGTTGCTATATATTTGGCGTTAAAATAGTGTTTTGTAACATATTTTGGGACGATGGAAAGTTACTTAATAGTGTGCAATTAAAAATTGCATTTACTTGACTTTGTATAGCAGTTTTTTTAATGTTTGTAATTGTTAAAATTATTGAGCAATCTAAAATTAATTTTACAAATTAAAAGTCGTCTGCGAAATACACCTGTAAGGTCCAATTTTCATTGTCTTACAACGACAACGATGATGAAGGATGTTGTTATGTTATGAACAAATTTTACAACAAACCAAAACGAATTGGATAATGAAAAGACGCTTTCTCAATCCAAAAAAAATATAAGTTTGATGGTCTTTCTGTTCGAAAAACTACCACGGCAATTTATGGTTAAATCACTCGCCATTTCAATCCATATATATAAAAATGAAACCCGTTTTCCTTGGTCATGGCATCACGCGTGAATGACTGGACCGATTTTACTAATTCTTTTTTTGTTGTATTTGTTATTATTAGGAGAAGGTTCTTACGGAAGAAAATATTAAGAAAATCTCTCAGAAATATTGAAAAATAGACATTTAATTTTGCATATTTTAAAAAACGCGCGTAACGAATGTCAATGTCATTCACAGCCATAGACTATATTGAAAGAGCATCGTTTGTTCGGAAACGTGGTCACTTAATTAAATAAACCTTAAATTAACCTGTGACATCACACCCATAGTTTTAATTTATGGAATGTATAAATTTTATTTATTTATTAATTTATTTACGGATTTTCCTTTTTTACAAGTTTTACTCTATAATAATTATAAAACTAAATTACCTAAAAAACTAAATAACAAGGTACAAATATTCTATATATATATATATATATATATATATATATACATATATATAAAAGGATGTTTGTATGTATGAAATCGATGAACTCAAAAACTACTGTACCGATTATTATGAAAATTGGTATATATATTTTTTTTCCACGGAGAACGTTTATATGATATGCTCATTGATGCCACTCGCCACCAGGTGGCGCTGCAAAGTAGCAACTTCTGCCCCGTTCAACCGAT
>CAXIIO010001017.1:10000-22500 GCA_964028335.1 Altica lythri
CCGACGGTTATAGGTCGCCAGTTTGCTGGGTTTCTAGGATCTTTACCTTCTTTAGGAATCAGCGTAGTACGATTCGACTTCCATGCTTTAGGGAAATACCTTGCTGCAAGTAATAGGTTAAAAAGCCTAGTGCATAGAGTTAGTATTCCAGGCGTGAGATGAGATTTTTCTACGCCATCTAGACCAGCTGCAGTTTTAGCTTTTAGTTTTGCAAAGCGTCGCTTTACCATTTGCAAAGTGATAGGGGGCAGTACAACATTCGGATCCATAAGAGGCTGCTTGCTTTTCCAGTTAAGTGGAAAGTCTTTGTTGCATGGGGCACCCCAGAGTTTTGAGTATAGATGGTGTATCTCCTCGGCTGTAGGTAGCTTTGGTGATTGTCCTCCTAACTCGGTGAACTCTGTTTTATCCATGATTTTTCGTGCCACCTCTTTAGGATTCTTGTCGTAGTTTGCCTGCATTTCTGCATAAGCTCTACGTCGCCTTGCATTGCGGTTTTCTTTCCTTTTCGTGTTCGGTTTGTGTCTAGCCGGACCCTGTGAGGACTTGATCTTTTTGCCCTCTACCTTGATCGCGTACGCAGTCAGGTCATCAACAATGTTATCGATTTCCATCAGCATCCGCTCGTCAGGGTCGGTCACGTGCCTTAAGAGTTCACCTTGACACGCGATTCGGAACGCAATGTTATGTTCTTGGACACATGGGAATTTGCTTGTCAGAAATTTGTGAGCTGCCGCAGCGGCGTGCGCTTTTACCCATTGATCTTCATTAGGGTCATCTAAAGGAGGATTGTCTTCCTGTAAGACCTCACTGAGGGTAATAGGTGTTAAAGGGGCCGCGTCATCTTTCTCTGTTATGTCTCTTCCGCCAAGTGCTTTCCTACGCTCACGTCTTCCCAAATCAGAGAACTTATCTCTGATTTGTTTAAGCGTTTTTCCAGGAAACAACTCAGTAATGCCATCGTATTTGCGCTTTGTTTTACCTTCCAATGTCGGTTTGATTTCAAGAAGAAGTTTTTCCTCTTCCGCTGTCCAGACACTTCCACCTCGCCCAACAGGTCTTCCTGTCGAGGCGCATGGTGCGATGTCCATAAGTCTATTAGTATTTCTGACATTAGGGCAGCAGGTACGTTCGTGAACAGAGCGTCCCCTACTAGTAGGGAATGTTCTGACACACTTCTCACATTTGAAATCACCGGGTGGTACATTTTCCGGTGCGCCTTTACATTTAGGAATGTGGCAGTCAATTGAGTGTAGTTTCGGGAATGGTTTATTACACTTTACGCAGATGAGGACAAATTCGAGTTTTGGGTGCGCATTGAGTATATGTTTGACATATGCTCGCGTACCTATGAATGTTAAATCGCAGCCCGCAATTGCGCATCTTAGGTCTTGATGAAGGGGATAGTTAATCCGGACCCTGCCACTTGGCTGCTCAATTTCTACTCCGCCTACACTTGAACTATTGTCCAAGGGATAGAGGCGTAGGTAGCTCTCTTGATTAGGGTTAGCCATAGGGTTTGCCATGTTCGTTTCCGTGAGATCAGTTTCTTGTGGGGACGTATTTCCGGAGTCCACCTGTCCGGTCCGAGGCTGCATTATCTGACTTTCCATGTGTAAGAATTTGTCTTTTGTAATGCTTCTAGCCAACGCCGCCAGAAACGGTTCTCCGACGAACCTTAGGTTCTGCACTGCTATTCAAGTTAGTGTTTCTATCTGTTGCTTTCTCGAGAGTCCGAAGACAAGTCCCTTACGACATGGCTCGTGAAAGATGTTTCAACAGATATACACTTCCTCGTTGCGCAGATTTGAGATTCCCTAGCTGTCCCGTCTGGGGATGTTCAGCGTTGATTGGATCTTATTTGACGGGCAGATGCCTACTTTGGTTCAAGATGTTCGAACCACTTAGGTACTGATCTTATGAACCTGTATTCATGCTCATCCTTTAGGACTTTAGGATGGACTTGGGCATAACCGACTGTCTTTTATGCCGTATGGGAACGCGCCGTGAACCGCGTTAGCAGATAGTAAATTGCCAGCTTCCCATCTTGAGCGTATTTCCCTATAGTTGGCATTCTACAGGTAGCTCGTTCGCCTAGATGTTCTGACTGTATAACATTTGTCCACGAACCCAGTGGATCTATGTTCAGTCTTTAGGCAATCTAGAGAGCTTTTGTTCTCCCACCAACTATTGTCAGCAGAACGTGCGACGGGACCTCGTCACGGTACTCTCTCAAGTAACTATGAGCTGTGTTAATCCTTTAAGTTTTCATAAGAGCTCGAGTTTTAAGTCAAAGACTTTACTCGCACTCTTATTCAAACTCAATGGATTTGTACACAAAGCTGCTTTCGTTTGCATATGGACACTTCCTTCATATCGTAATTGGTAAGCCAATTTTTCGATGGCAGCTACATCACACATGCCAGCTTTTACTTTGATGGTAAGCTGAGAGTCATAGTTACTCCCGCCGTTTACCCGCGCTTGCTTGAATTTCTTCACTTTGACATTCAGAGCACTGGGCAGAAATCACATTGTGTCAACACCCGCTGGGGCCATCACAATGCTTTGTTTTAATTAGACAGTCGGATTCCCCTAGTCCGTGCCAGTTCTGAGCTGACCGTTGAATGGCGGCCGAAGAGGACATCTAGTCACCCGCGAAAGTAAACCAGAGCCTCGCAGCAAGACGGTTCCGCGGGAGGCCAAGGCACGGGACCGAACTCGGATCCATATCCTCATCCTTGCGGAATCAGACACTTCACCTCGCACAGGCCCGGCACGTCAGCCGCGACCCGCTTCCTCGCCAAGCCCGACACGCCCCGATCCTCAGAGCCAATCCTTATCCCGAAGTTACGGATCCAATTTGCCGACTTCCCTTACCTACATTATTCTATCGACTAGAGGCTCTTCACCTTGGAGACCTGCTGCGGATATGGGTACGAACCGGCGCGACGCCTCCACGTGGCCCTCTCCTGGATTTTCAAGGTCCGAGGGGAAGATCCGGACACCGCTGCAACTGCGGTGCTCTTCGCGTTCCAAACCATATCTCCCTGCTAGAGGATTCCATGGAACTCGAACGCTTATGCAGAAAAGAAAACTCTTCCCGGATCTCCCGACGGCGTCTCCAGGTCCTTTTGGGTTGCCCCGACGAACTCTCTTGCGAGGGCCCGACTTTTTGACGGTTCCGCTGCCGGGTTCCGGAATAGGAACCGGATTCCCTTTCGCCCGACGGGTGTGTACATACTTATCATTCATAATAATAAATTTGAATAAATTAAGCTACACCACATCAACATCGGCTTTCGCCTAGGGCTTAGGATCGACTGACTCGTGTGCAACGGCTGTTCACACGAAACCCTTCTCCACGTCAGTCCTCCAGGGCCTCGCTGGAGTATTTGCTACTACCACCAAGATCTGCACCGACGGCGGCTCCAGACGGCCTCACGGCCAGCCCTTCTGCGCACACCGCCGCGACCCTCCTACTCGTCAGGGCTTCATGGTCGCTTATAGTAAACTATAAGCAGTACCGCACATGCCGCTGACGGTCGAGTATAAGCACGACGCTTCAGCGCCATCCATTTTCAGGGCTAGTAACTTCGGCAGGTGAGTTGTTACACACTCCTTGGCGGATTCCGACTTCCATGGCCACCGTCCTGCTGTCTTAAGTTACCAACGCCTTTCATGGTATCCCATAAGCGTCGATTTAGGCGCTTTAACTCGACGTTTGGTTCATCCCACAGCGCCAGTTCTGCTTACCAAAAATGGCCCACTTGGCACTCTGATTCGAGTCTCACGGCTTCAATAGTTCGAGCAAGCCGGAGATCTCACCCATTTAAAGTTTGAGAATAGGTTGAGGTCGTTTCGACCCCAATGCCTCTAATCATTCGCTTTACCGGATGAAACTCGTACGCAACGAGCGCCAGCTATCCTGAGGGAAACTTCGGAGGGAACCAGCTACTAGATGGTTCGATTAGTCTTTCGCCCCTATACCCAGTTCCGACGATCGATTTGCACGTCAGAATCGCTACGGACCTCCATCAGGGTTTCCCCTGACTTCGTCCTGACCAGGCATAGTTCACCATCTTTCGGGTCCCAGCGTGTACGCTCTTGGTGCGCCTCTTCTCGCAATGAGAATGAGACGCCCCGGGAGTGCGGAGTGGCCACTTTAAGGGCAAACCACCCATCCTCCCTCGGTCTACGCAAGGTAAACCTTTACTTTCATTACGCCTTTAGGTTTAGTCATGTCCCAATGACTCGCGCACATGCTAGACTCCTTGGTCCGTGTTTCAAGACGGGTCCTGAAAGTACCCAAAGCTATAGCGTCGCTGATCGGCGTTTCAACGAGGTCTGTTCGAGAACACCGCAACCAACAGTCGTTCTGGGACAGAATCGGCACCAGGTCCGATCACCGTCAAACACAGAACGTGCTTGCTACGGGCCGAACGCTAACTGAGTAGCGGCCCCGCGCCTTTAGCATACCGTCGAGCGAGTCTGTCGGAACATCGAGGGTCCACGCGACAAAAGCCATGTGGGCTCCACCCCAAGTCTTAGACAGACACCCAACGGATCGCGACGTCCTACTAGAGGAAAAGTGCACGCGTTCCACATCGGTTCGAAGAACGAGAGGCGCGGACGACGTAAACGTAATCCGTCACACAAACTTTCAACTCCGACAGTAGAGACGCGAATGAATTTCCTCTTTCGACCTTTCGGGTTTCTCAGGTTTACCCCTGAACGGTTTCACGTACTCTTGAACTCTCTCTTCAAAGTGCTTTTCAACTTTCCCTCACGGTACTTGTTCGCTATCGGTCTCGTGGTCATATTTAGCCTTAGATGGAGTTTACCACCCACTTAGGGCTGCACTCTCAAGCAACCCGACTCTGAGGAGAGATTCTCCCGCAATTGGCAGCGGTCACTACGGGCCTGGCACCCTCTATGGGCTGTGGCCCCGTTCAAGAAGGACTTGGACGCGCCGCACAATCTCGGGATAATGAATCCTCCCTAACACCACATTTCCCGGTGGTCGATGTCGGCCACGGGATTCGGTACTGGGCTTTTCCCTGTTCGCTCGCAGCTACTGAGGGAATCCTAGTTAGTTTCTTTTCCTCCGCTTAGTAATATGCTTAAATTCAGCGGGTAGTCTCACCTGCTCTGAGGTCGATAGATGATATTTAAGTACCAAACTATGCATTTTAAAATCAATGTCCAATAATTAAATGCCATATAGAAACACAGATCAGACGTCGTCTTTGAGAAGATTTCTCGGACACGACGATCGTGTACGTAATTCTACTACATTTAAAAGACATATAGATTTACGCATTTTTATGTTCGATACGTTGTGTACAATACACGTATAAAATTTATACAAATTTTATACGTTGCTATCGCAATTTAAGATGTTGCGTTAAAAATAAACGCATCTACATCCAACGCGTTCCGACAATTTTTTTCAAAAAAAAAAAATCGAACAGTCTTTTTAATTTGATACGACCCTCAGCCAGGAGTGGTCCAGGAACGAGTATCCGAGGACCGCAATGTGCGTTCGAAATGTCGATGTTCATGTGTCCTGCAGTTCACAAGTTGACGCGCAATTAGCTGCGTTCTTCATCGACCCACGAGCCAAGTGATTCACCGTTCAGGGTAATCGTTTTAACATTAAACGTGTTTCCATACGAAAGTATAAGTTTTCGTTTAAAGAAACTATACGTCTTATAAAATATCGTGAAAAATGTATTAAAAAAAAAATGATAAGAGAAAATTATGTACTTACGAATTTCTCCATTTGTAACGCCGTGTTTTACAAACGAGGCGTACACGGAGTAAACGTGCACAAGTATTTCCTCTTAATTTCGTCACCAATGAGTACATGCATTTTTACCATCTTGACAATTTGGGCGAAAAACTTTCAACACCGTCGGAATAATATATCGCATTCTACGATTTTGAATTCCTTAGAAAAAAATTATTCGTTTTTTTATCTGAATAACAGATGGATACGAATTTGTTATTTTTCTTGGTACCCAATTTTTATCAAGACAAATTGGTATATACATATTAATATTAGACCTCATCGACAACTTTGTTTTTTTTAGAACTTTAAAGTAAACAAAAATATAAATAATATAATTGTTTCTAACTTTAGTTCCTAAAAACATTTCGTTTATTTCGCATTCTATACCTCAAAAGATCGTATGCGTTTAATAACGGACGTTCTAATGACAGCATATGCAAGTAAAACGATATATAGTTCAAATATTTATAACAGACTTGTCGTAAGTTGACAAACACTGTAATGATCCTTCCGCAGGTTCACCTACGGAAACCTTGTTACGACTTTTACTTCCTCTAAATGATCAAGTTTGGTCATCTTTCCGAAGCATCGACGACGCCGAAACGCCACCGCGCTCAGTCCGAAGACCTCACTAAATCATTCAATCGGTAGTAGCGACGGGCGGTGTGTACAAAGGGCAGGGACGTAATCAACGCGAGCTTATGACTCGCGCTTACTGGGAATTCCTCGTTCATGGGGAACAATTGCAAGCCCCAATCCCTAGCACGAAGGAGGTTCAGCGGGTTACCCGGGCCGCTCGGCCAGGGAGGACACGCTGATTCCTTCAGTGTAGCGCGCGTGCGGCCCAGAACATCTAAGGGCATCACAGACCTGTTATTGCTCAATCTCGTGCGGCTAGAAGCCGCCTGTCCCTCTAAGAAGAATTGTTTGTACGCCGACAGTAAAAACCGCGCGCAGTGGGGGCCGAAACCCATCACCGGCGGGCCTTTGGGATGTCGAAATACGCCTAGTTAGCAGGCTAGAGTCTCGTTCGTTATCGGAATTAACCAGACAAATCGCTCCACCAACTAAGAACGGCCATGCACCACCACCCACCGAATCAAGAAAGAGCTCTCAATCTGTCAATCCTTCCGGTGTCCGGGCCTGGTGAGGTTTCCCGTGTTGAGTCAAATTAAGCCGCAGGCTCCACTCCTGGTGGTGCCCTTCCGTCAATTCCTTTAAGTTTCAGCTTTGCAACCATACTTCCCCCGGAACCCAAAAGCTTTGGTTTCCCGGAAGCTGCCCGCCGAGTCATCGGAGGAACGTCGGCGGATCGCTAGCTGGCATCGTTTATGGTTAGAACTAGGGCGGTATCTGATCGCCTTCGAACCTCTAACTTTCGTTCTTGATCAATGAAAGCGTTTTTGGCAAATGCTTTCGCTTCTGTCCGTCTTGCGACGATCCAAGAATTTCACCTCTAACGTCGCAATACGAATGCCCCCATCCGTTCCTATTAATCATTACCTCGGGGTTCCGAAAACCAACAAAATAGAACCGAGGTCCTATTCCATTATTCCATGCACACAGTATTCAGGCGAAGTTTTAGCCTGCTTTAAGCACTCTAATTTGTTCAAAGTAAACGTGCCGGCCCACCTCGACACTCAGTGAAGAGCACCGCGGCGGGATTGAGTTGGGCCGCCCTTGCGAGCTAAGCCCACCGGCAGGACGTCCCGCGACACGCCAGTTGACACCGCGTACGATGAACCAGCGACGCGGGACACAGATTCGACTACGAGCTTTTTAACCGCAACAACTTTAATATACGCTATTGGAGCTGGAATTACCGCGGCTGCTGGCACCAGACTTGCCCTCCAATTGATCCTCGTTAAAGGGTTTAGAGTGTACTCATTCCGATTACGGGGCCTCGGATGAGTCCCGTATCGTTATTTTTCGTCACTACCTCCCCGTGCCGGGAGTGGGTAATTTGCGCGCCTGCTGCCTTCCTTGGATGTGGTAGCCGTTTCTCAGGCTCCCTCTCCGGAATCGAACCCTGATTCCCCGTTACCCGTTACAACCATGGTAGGCGCAGAACCTACCATCGACAGTTGATAAGGCAGACATTTGAAAGATGCGTCGCCGGTGCGAGACCGTGCGATCAGCGTAAAGTTATTCAGAGTCACCAAGTATTACGATGTCGAGCAAGCTCGCCACCGATTGGTTTTGATCTAATAAAAGCGCTCCTTCCGTCTCCGGTCGGAGCTCTGTTTGCATGTATTAGCTCTAGAATTACCACAGTTATCCAAGTAAATGTGGGTACGATCTAAGGAACCATAACTGATTTAATGAGCCTTTCGCGGTTTCACCTTAATTTGGCTTGTACTGAGACATGCATGGCTTAATCTTTGAGACAAGCATATGACTACTGGCAGGATCAACCAGGGAGCTGTTGTTCCGTCATTCGAAAAAGAATAACAGAGATTATCAGTCTCCTCTAGTATTACAAATTTGCAATTCAAGAGAAACAAAAGACCGATGTGTCAAATCTCTATCATATTCTTTTCCTAGTGCGTGTTGAATTTTGCGTACATGAAAAGTTAAACTTTTCGCACGCCACGCTTAATAGGAGATAAGGTATATATGATATTTATAGAAGACAAGACAATCGTATTTGTATTATCTCTTATATTACATATAAAAACCGGACAGACAATATATTACATAACAGAGAGCTAGTTTTAAATGTAACTACTTTGTCATGTTTTATATAAACGCCTACCGGCAAAAAATTTCGAACATTCTCTCGACCCTTCGCTAGATATAAAGCGACACGGTGTACTCGAAAGAATCGTTACGAATAGAAATTCCCGCTCGGACAGAAGAGAGTTGTCGCAAAAAATGAAAAATTTGATTGAAATCAAATTTTATTAGTTTGATCGCATGTGGATCGCCAAACGTGTAAACGCCTTGCAAAATCCGCGATCTCGCTGTGTGATCTGTATCTTACGATACAAAAAATAATTGTGGTTTTATATATACATAATTTTATATTTCTTAACAATTACTACCAACATTTTTGAAGATAGAAATGTTAGAAAATAAAATATATAATATAAATCTCAACCACAATGCAAAAAGATCAAACTTGGACAACACCAGACTTTTAGATCGAGTATTTGTCGAGTCGTCTTTTTACATAACTGGGCAATTGTTATTATAGCGCTTTACGTTATTTAGTATATGTAGTTTAAATTTATGGTTTAATACTTTATATAATTTAATATTCGTCCAATAAATTTAATCATTACGTAATCTATATAACATTCTAATGAAAATAAAGATTACATTATAAAATTTCATAAAATTTTATTAAAACTTAAGTTGTTATGTTGGCACAATTAAGTGATATTTACAAAAAAATATATTTAAAAAAAATTATTTTTACATATTACTGAGAAATAACTTGTAAAATTTAACTACAATAATAATTCAATCATTTCTTACTAAAATACGTTAACACAATTAATTCAGTTATTAAATTGGTTTATCTTAATATTAAATTAACAAGATATAAAAACTATTATTCGTTGACCATTATATCATGTGCTTTCAAAAATATTCCACGTACTTTCACAAATTAAACATTTAAAAAAGTATACTTTATTTACTACTACCGTTTTTTAGAATCGACAGCAGAAACAGTAGCATATATATTTCGTTTAATTTAATAAAAATATATTTTTCTCTGATTTAGCATATAAATATAATTTTAGAAAAATTCTACATACTTTCACAAGTTAAAACCTAAAATTCTACAAAACAGTTTTCGAAGCTTAAACCTACATTTTTTTACTAGCACTGTTTCTTGGAATCGGAAACAGAAGCAAAAGCATAAATATTTCATTTACTTTTCAATATTAATAAAATTTCTACGTACTATCACAACAAGTAAAAACATGAAATTCTACAAAACAGCTATCTACCTTAAAACTACACTTTATTTACTAGCACTGCTTCTTAATATTGAAAGCAAAAGCAGTTGTATAGATATTTAGTTTATATTAACAATATAAAAATATTTTCAATAAAATTCTCTGTACTTTCACAAGTTAAATATGTAAAAAAGTACATTTTATTTACTACCACCGTTTTTCAAACTCAAAAGCAGAATCAGTAGCATATATATTTCGTTTAATTTACGACATAAAAATATATTTTTCTCTGATTTACCATATAAATATAATTCCAGAAAAATTCTACATACTTTCACAAGTTAAAACTTAAAATTCTACAAAACAGCTTTCGAAGCTTAAACCTACATTTTTTCACTAGCATTGTTTCTTGGAATCGGAAACAGAAGCAGAAGCATAAATATTTCATTTACTTTTCAATATTAATAAAATTTCAAAAAATTTCTACGTACTTTCACAACAAGTAAAAACATGAAATTCTACAAAACAGCTATCTACCTTAAAACTACACTTTATTTACTAGCACTGCTTCTTAATATTAAAAGCAAAAGCAGTTGTATAGATATTTAGTTTTATTAACAACATCAAAATATTTTCAATAAAATTCTCCGTACTTTCACAAGTTAAATATGTAAAAAAGTACATTTTATTTACTACTACCGTTTTTTAGAATCGACAGCAGAAACAGTAGCATATATATTTCGTTTAATTTAATAAAAATATATTTTTCTCTGATTTAGCATATAAATATAATTTTAGAAAAATTCTACATACTTTCACAAGTTAAAACTTAAAATTCTACAAAACAGTTTTCGAAGCTTAAACCTACATTTTTTCACTAGCATTGTTTCTTGGAATCGGAAACAGAAGCAGAAGCATAAATATTTCATTTACTTTTCAATATTAATAAAATTTCAAAAAATTTCTACGTACTTTCACAACAAGTAAAAACATGAAATTCTACAAAACAGCTATCTAGCTTAAAACTACACTTTATTTACTAGCACTGCTTCTTAATATTAAAAGCAAAAGCAGTTGTATAGATATTTAGTTTATATTAACAATATAAAAATATTTTCAATAAAATTCTCTGTACTTTCACAAGTTAAATATGTAAAAAAGTACATTTTATTTACTACCACCGTTTTTCAAACTCAAAATCAGAATCAGTAGCATATATATTTCGTTTAATTTACGACATAAAAATATATTTTTCTCTGATTTACCATATAAATATAATTCCAGAAAAATTCTACATACTTTCACAAGTTAAAACTTAAAATTCTACAAAACAGCTTTCGAAGCTTAAACCTAAATTTTTTCACTAGCATTGTTTCTTGGAATCGGAAACAGAAGCAGAAGCATAAATATTTCATTTACTTTTCAATATTAATAAAATTTCAAAAAATTTCTACGTACTTTCACAACAAGTAAAAACATGAAATTCTACAAAACAGCTATCTAGCTTAAAACTACACTTTATTTACTAGCACTGCTTCTTAATATTAAAAGCAAAAGCAGTTGTATAGATATTTAGTTTTATTAACAACATCAAAATATTTTCAATAAAATTCTCCGTACTTTCACAAGTTAAATATGTAAAAAAGTACATTTTATTTACTACTACCGTTTTTTAGAATCGACAGCAGAAACAGTAGCATATATATTTCGTTTAATTTAATAAAAATATATTTTTCTCTGATTTAGCATATAAATATAATTTTAGAAAAATTCTACATACTTTCACAAGTTAAAACTTAAAATTCTACATATTTGGTTTTATTAACAATATTAAAATATTTTCAATAAAATTCTCTGTACTTTCACAAGTTACAAATATGTGAAAAAGTACACTTTACTTACTGCTACCGTTTTATAGAATTGACAGCAGAAACAGTAGCATACACATTTCGTTTAATTTACCATATAAATATATTTTCAACAAATTTCTACGTATTTTCACAGCAAGTAAAAACATAAAATTCTACAAAACAGCTATCTACCTTAAACTACACTTTATTTATAAACACTGCTTCTAAGTATTAAACACAAAAGCAGTGGTATAGATATTTCGTTTTATTAACAATATAGAAATATTTTTAATAAAATTCTTTGTACTTTCACAAGTTAAATATGTGATAGTAGATAGGTCATGCACAATTGAATTTAAAACGAAGTTTAAATACCTAGACTTCATAGTAGATAACAATTTAACTGTTGTCACACATCATGACTATATCGTAAGGAAAATGGCAAAGAAACTATAATATTTTTTTGGTAGAATCTTCATACACCTTAACACTTTTGACAAAGTCAGTGTATACAATACAATAATACAACCACACAGTATGGCATGATGAGAAGTTTAAAGTAATACTAGTAATCGTGTCATGTACAGAGTCTATTAGAAAGCACTGATAAACCAGGAAGCGGATTTACGTTTCTGCGTTTATTTTACGATAGTACAATAATTGTAAAATAGCCACGCAAATGTTGCTATATATTTGGCGTTAAAATAGTGTTTTGTAACATATTTTGGGACGATGGAAAGTTACTTAATAGTGTGCAATTAAAAATTGCATTTACTTGACTTTGTATAGCAGTTTTTTTAATGTTTGTAATTGTTAAAATTATTGAGCAATCTAAAATTAATTTTACAAATTAAAAGTCGTCTGCGAAATACACCTGTAAGGTCCAATTTTCATTGTCTTACAACGACAACGATGATGAAGGATGTTGTTATGTTATGAACAAATTTTACA
>CAXIIO010001017.1:27500-37500 GCA_964028335.1 Altica lythri
AGGCGCTTTAACTCGACGTTTGGTTCATCCCACAGCGCCAGTTCTGCTTACCAAAAATGGCCCACTTGGCACTCTGATTCGAGTCTCACGGCTTCAATAGTTCGAGCAAGCCGGAGATCTCACCCATTTAAAGTTTGAGAATAGGTTGAGGTCGTTTCGACCCCAATGCCTCTAATCATTCGCTTTACCGGATGAAACTCGTACGCAACGAGCGCCAGCTATCCTGAGGGAAACTTCGGAGGGAACCAGCTACTAGATGGTTCGATTAGTCTTTCGCCCCTATACCCAGTTCCGACGATCGATTTGCACGTCAGAATCGCTACGGACCTCCATCAGGGTTTCCCCTGACTTCGTCCTGACCAGGCATAGTTCACCATCTTTCGGGTCCCAGCGTGTACGCTCTTGGTGCGCCTCTTCTCGCAATGAGAATGAGACGCCCCGGGAGTGCGGAGTGGCCACTTTAAGGGCAAACCACCCATCCTCCCTCGGTCTACGCAAGGTAAACCTTTACTTTCATTACGCCTTTAGGTTTAGTCATGTCCCAATGACTCGCGCACATGCTAGACTCCTTGGTCCGTGTTTCAAGACGGGTCCTGAAAGTACCCAAAGCTATAGCGTCGCTGATCGGCGTTTCAACGAGGTCTGTTCGAGAACACCGCAACCAACAGTCGTTCTGGGACAGAATCGGCACCAGGTCCGATCACCGTCAAACACAGAACGTGCTTGCTACGGGCCGAACGCTAACTGAGTAGCGGCCCCGCGCCTTTAGCATACCGTCGAGCGAGTCTGTCGGAACATCGAGGGTCCACGCGACAAAAGCCATGTGGGCTCCACCCCAAGTCTTAGACAGACACCCAACGGATCGCGACGTCCTACTAGAGGAAAAGTGCACGCGTTCCACATCGGTTCGAAGAACGAGAGGCGCGGACGACGTAAACGTAATCCGTCACACAAACTTTCAACTCCGACAGTAGAGACGCGAATGAATTTCCTCTTTCGACCTTTCGGGTTTCTCAGGTTTACCCCTGAACGGTTTCACGTACTCTTGAACTCTCTCTTCAAAGTGCTTTTCAACTTTCCCTCACGGTACTTGTTCGCTATCGGTCTCGTGGTCATATTTAGCCTTAGATGGAGTTTACCACCCACTTAGGGCTGCACTCTCAAGCAACCCGACTCTGAGGAGAGATTCTCCCGCAATTGGCAGCGGTCACTACGGGCCTGGCACCCTCTATGGGCTGTGGCCCCGTTCAAGAAGGACTTGGACGCGCCGCACAATCTCGGGATAATGAATCCTCCCTAACACCACATTTCCCGGTGGTCGATGTCGGCCACGGGATTCGGTACTGGGCTTTTCCCTGTTCGCTCGCAGCTACTGAGGGAATCCTAGTTAGTTTCTTTTCCTCCGCTTAGTAATATGCTTAAATTCAGCGGGTAGTCTCACCTGCTCTGAGGTCGATAGATGATATTTAAGTACCAAACTATGCATTTTAAAATCAATGTCCAATAATTAAATGCCATATAGAAACACAGATCAGACGTCGTCTTTGAGAAGATTTCTCGGACACGACGATCGTGTACGTAATTCTACTACATTTAAAAGACATATAGATTTACGCATTTTTATGTTCGATACGTTGTGTACAATACACGTATAAAATTTATACAAATTTTATACGTTGCTATCGCAATTTAAGATGTTGCGTTAAAAATAAACGCATCTACATCCAACGCGTTCCGACAATTTTTTTCAAAAAAAAAAAATCGAACAGTCTTTTTAATTTGATACGACCCTCAGCCAGGAGTGGTCCAGGAACGAGTATCCGAGGACCGCAATGTGCGTTCGAAATGTCGATGTTCATGTGTCCTGCAGTTCACAAGTTGACGCGCAATTAGCTGCGTTCTTCATCGACCCACGAGCCAAGTGATTCACCGTTCAGGGTAATCGTTTTAACATTAAACGTGTTTCCATACGAAAGTATAAGTTTTCGTTTAAAGAAACTATACGTCTTATAAAATATCGTGAAAAATGTATTAAAAAAAAAATGATAAGAGAAAATTATGTACTTACGAATTTCTCCATTTGTAACGCCGTGTTTTACAAACGAGGCGTACACGGAGTAAACGTGCACAAGTATTTCCTCTTAATTTCGTCACCAATGAGTACATGCATTTTTACCATCTTGACAATTTGGGCGAAAAACTTTCAACACCGTCGGAATAATATATCGCATTCTACGATTTTGAATTCCTTAGAAAAAAATTATTCGTTTTTTTATCTGAATAACAGATGGATACGAATTTGTTATTTTTCTTGGTACCCAATTTTTATCAAGACAAATTGGTATATACATATTAATATTAGACCTCATCGACAACTTTGTTTTTTTTAGAACTTTAAAGTAAACAAAAATATAAATAATATAATTGTTTCTAACTTTAGTTCCTAAAAACATTTCGTTTATTTCGCATTCTATACCTCAAAAGATCGTATGCGTTTAATAACGGACGTTCTAATGACAGCATATGCAAGTAAAACGATATATAGTTCAAATATTTATAACAGACTTGTCGTAAGTTGACAAACACTGTAATGATCCTTCCGCAGGTTCACCTGCGGAAACCTTGTTACGACTTTTACTTCCTCTAAATGATCAAGTTTGGTCATCTTTCCGAAGCATCGACGACGCCGAAACGCCACCGCGCTCAGTCCGAAGACCTCACTAAATCATTCAATCGGTAGTAGCGACGGGCGGTGTGTACAAAGGGCAGGGACGTAATCAACGCGAGCTTATGACTCGCGCTTACTGGGAATTCCTCGTTCATGGGGAACAATTGCAAGCCCCAATCCCTAGCACGAAGGAGGTTCAGCGGGTTACCCGGGCCGCTCGGCCAGGGAGGACACGCTGATTCCTTCAGTGTAGCGCGCGTGCGGCCCAGAACATCTAAGGGCATCACAGACCTGTTATTGCTCAATCTCGTGCGGCTAGAAGCCGCCTGTCCCTCTAAGAAGAATTGTTTGTACGCCGACAGTAAAAACCGCGCGCAGTGGGGGCCGAAACCCATCACCGGCGGGCCTTTGGGATGTCGAAATACGCCTAGTTAGCAGGCTAGAGTCTCGTTCGTTATCGGAATTAACCAGACAAATCGCTCCACCAACTAAGAACGGCCATGCACCACCACCCACCGAATCAAGAAAGAGCTCTCAATCTGTCAATCCTTCCGGTGTCCGGGCCTGGTGAGGTTTCCCGTGTTGAGTCAAATTAAGCCGCAGGCTCCACTCCTGGTGGTGCCCTTCCGTCAATTCCTTTAAGTTTCAGCTTTGCAACCATACTTCCCCCGGAACCCAAAAGCTTTGGTTTCCCGGAAGCTGCCCGCCGAGTCATCGGAGGAACGTCGGCGGATCGCTAGCTGGCATCGTTTATGGTTAGAACTAGGGCGGTATCTGATCGCCTTCGAACCTCTAACTTTCGTTCTTGATCAATGAAAGCGTTTTTGGCAAATGCTTTCGCTTCTGTCCGTCTTGCGACGATCCAAGAATTTCACCTCTAACGTCGCAATACGAATGCCCCCATCCGTTCCTATTAATCATTACCTCGGGGTTCCGAAAACCAACAAAATAGAACCGAGGTCCTATTCCATTATTCCATGCACACAGTATTCAGGCGAAGTTTTAGCCTGCTTTAAGCACTCTAATTTGTTCAAAGTAAACGTGCCGGCCCACCTCGACACTCAGTGAAGAGCACCGCGGCGGGATTGAGTTGGGCCGCCCTTGCGAGCTAAGCCCACCGGCAGGACGTCCCGCGACACGCCAGTTGACACCGCGTACGATGAACCAGCGACGCGGGACACAGATTCGACTACGAGCTTTTTAACCGCAACAACTTTAATATACGCTATTGGAGCTGGAATTACCGCGGCTGCTGGCACCAGACTTGCCCTCCAATTGATCCTCGTTAAAGGGTTTAGAGTGTACTCATTCCGATTACGGGGCCTCGGATGAGTCCCGTATCGTTATTTTTCGTCACTACCTCCCCGTGCCGGGAGTGGGTAATTTGCGCGCCTGCTGCCTTCCTTGGATGTGGTAGCCGTTTCTCAGGCTCCCTCTCCGGAATCGAACCCTGATTCCCCGTTACCCGTTACAACCATGGTAGGCGCAGAACCTACCATCGACAGTTGATAAGGCAGACATTTGAAAGATGCGTCGCCGGTGCGAGACCGTGCGATCAGCGTAAAGTTATTCAGAGTCACCAAGTATTACGATGTCGAGCAAGCTCGCCACCGATTGGTTTTGATCTAATAAAAGCGCTCCTTCCGTCTCCGGTCGGAGCTCTGTTTGCATGTATTAGCTCTAGAATTACCACAGTTATCCAAGTAAATGTGGGTACGATCTAAGGAACCATAACTGATTTAATGAGCCTTTCGCGGTTTCACCTTAATTTGGCTTGTACTGAGACATGCATGGCTTAATCTTTGAGACAAGCATATGACTACTGGCAGGATCAACCAGGGAGCTGTTGTTCCGTCATTCGAAAAAGAATAACAGAGATTATCAGTCTCCTCTAGTATTACAAATTTGCAATTCAAGAGAAACAAAAGACCGATGTGTCAAATCTCTATCATATTCTTTTCCTAGTGCGTGTTGAATTTTGCGTACATGAAAAGTTAAACTTTTCGCACGCCACGCTTAATAGGAGATAAGGTATATATGATATTTATAGAAGACAAGACAATCGTATTTGTATTATCTCTTATATTACATATAAAAACCGGACAGACAATATATTACATAACAGAGAGCTAGTTTTAAATGTAACTACTTTGTCATGTTTTATATAAACGCCTACCGGCAAAAAATTTCGAACATTCTCTCGACCCTTCGCTAGATATAAAGCGACACGGTGTACTCGAAAGAATCGTTACGAATAGAAATTCCCGCTCGGACAGAAGAGAGTTGTCGCAAAAAATGAAAAATTTGATTGAAATCAAATTTTATTAGTTTGATCGCATGTGGATCGCCAAACGTGTAAACGCCTTGCAAAATCCGCGATCTCGCTGTGTGATCTGTATCTTACGATACAAAAAATAATTGTGGTTTTATATATACATAATTTTATATTTCTTAACAATTACTACCAACATTTTTGAAGATAGAAATGTTAGAAAATAAAATATATAATATAAATCTCAACCACAATGCAAAAAGATCAAACTTGGACAACACCAGACTTTTAGATCGAGTATTTGTCGAGTCGTCTTTTTACATAACTGGGCAATTGTTATTATAGCGCTTTACGTTATTTAGTATATGTAGTTTAAATTTATGGTTTAATACTTTATATAATTTAATATTCGTCCAATAAATTTAATCATTACGTAATCTATATAACATTCTAATGAAAATAAAGATTACATTATAAAATTTCATAAAATTTTATTAAAACTTAAGTTGTTATGTTGGCACAATTAAGTGATATTTACAAAAAAATATATTTAAAAAAAATTATTTTTACATATTACTGAGAAATAACTTGTAAAATTTAACTACAATAATAATTCAATCATTTCTTACTAAAATACGTTAACACAATTAATTCAGTTATTAAATTGGTTTATCTTAATATTAAATTAACAAGATATAAAAACTATTATTCGTTGACCATTATATCATGTGCTTTCAAAAATATTCCACGTACTTTCACAAATTAAACATTTAAAAAAGTATACTTTATTTACTACTACCGTTTTTTAGAATCGACAGCAGAAACAGTAGCATATATATTTCGTTTAATTTAATAAAAATATATTTTTCTCTGATTTAGCATATAAATATAATTTTAGAAAAATTCTACATACTTTCACAAGTTAAAACCTAAAATTCTACAAAACAGTTTTCGAAGCTTAAACCTACATTTTTTTACTAGCACTGTTTCTTGGAATCGGAAACAGAAGCAAAAGCATAAATATTTCATTTACTTTTCAATATTAATAAAATTTCTACGTACTATCACAACAAGTAAAAACATGAAATTCTACAAAACAGCTATCTACCTTAAAACTACACTTTATTTACTAGCACTGCTTCTTAATATTGAAAGCAAAAGCAGTTGTATAGATATTTAGTTTATATTAACAATATAAAAATATTTTCAATAAAATTCTCTGTACTTTCACAAGTTAAATATGTAAAAAAGTACATTTTATTTACTACCACCGTTTTTCAAACTCAAAAGCAGAATCAGTAGCATATATATTTCGTTTAATTTACGACATAAAAATATATTTTTCTCTGATTTACCATATAAATATAATTCCAGAAAAATTCTACATACTTTCACAAGTTAAAACTTAAAATTCTACAAAACAGCTTTCGAAGCTTAAACCTACATTTTTTCACTAGCATTGTTTCTTGGAATCGGAAACAGAAGCAGAAGCATAAATATTTCATTCACTTTTCAATATTAATAAAATTTCAAAAAATTTCTACGTACTTTCACAACAAGTAAAAACATGAAATTCTACAAAACAGCTATCTACCTTAAAACTACACTTTATTTACTAGCACTGCTTCTTAATATTAAAAGCAAAAGCAGTTGTATAGATATTTAGTTTTATTAACAACATCAAAATATTTTCAATAAAATTCTCCGTACTTTCACAAGTTAAATATGTAAAAAAGTACATTTTATTTACTACTACCGTTTTTTAGAATCGACAGCAGAAACAGTAGCATATATATTTCGTTTAATTTAATAAAAATATATTTTTCTCTGATTTAGCATATAAATATAATTTTAGAAAAATTCTACATACTTTCACAAGTTAAAACTTAAAATTCTACAAAACAGTTTTCGAAGCTTAAACCTACATTTTTTCACTAGCATTGTTTCTTGGAATCGGAAACAGAAGCAGAAGCATAAATATTTCATTTACTTTTCAATATTAATAAAATTTCAAAAAATTTCTACGTACTTTCACAACAAGTAAAAACATGAAATTCTACAAAACAGCTATCTAGCTTAAAACTACACTTTATTTACTAGCACTGCTTCTTAATATTAAAAGCAAAAGCAGTTGTATAGATATTTAGTTTATATTAACAATATAAAAATATTTTCAATAAAATTCTCTGTACTTTCACAAGTTAAATATGTAAAAAAGTACATTTTATTTACTACCACCGTTTTTCAAACTCAAAATCAGAATCAGTAGCATATATATTTCGTTTAATTTACGACATAAAAATATATTTTTCTCTGATTTACCATATAAATATAATTCCAGAAAAATTCTACATACTTTCACAAGTTAAAACTTAAAATTCTACAAAACAGCTTTCGAAGCTTAAACCTAAATTTTTTCACTAGCATTGTTTCTTGGAATCGGAAACAGAAGCAGAAGCATAAATATTTCATTTACTTTTCAATATTAATAAAATTTCAAAAAATTTCTACGTACTTTCACAACAAGTAAAAACATGAAATTCTACAAAACAGCTATCTAGCTTAAAACTACACTTTATTTACTAGCACTGCTTCTTAATATTAAAAGCAAAAGCAGTTGTATAGATATTTAGTTTTATTAACAACATCAAAATATTTTCAATAAAATTCTCCGTACTTTCACAAGTTAAATATGTAAAAAAGTACATTTTATTTACTACTACCGTTTTTTAGAATCGACAGCAGAAACAGTAGCATATATATTTCGTTTAATTTAATAAAAATATATTTTTCTCTGATTTAGCATATAAATATAATTTTAGAAAAATTCTACATACTTTCACAAGTTAAAACTTAAAATTCTACATATTTGGTTTTATTAACAATATTAAAATATTTTCAATAAAATTCTCTGTACTTTCACAAGTTACAAATATGTGAAAAAGTACACTTTACTTACTGCTACCGTTTTATAGAATTGACAGCAGAAACAGTAGCATACACATTTCGTTTAATTTACCATATAAATATATTTTCAACAAATTTCTACGTATTTTCACAGCAAGTAAAAACATAAAATTCTACAAAACAGCTATCTACCTTAAACTACACTTTATTTATAAACACTGCTTCTAAGTATTAAACACAAAAGCAGTGGTATAGATATTTCGTTTTATTAACAATATAGAAATATTTTTAATAAAATTCTTTGTACTTTCACAAGTTAAATATGTGATAGTAGATAGGTCATGCACAATTGAATTTAAAACGAAGTTTAAATACCTAGACTTCATAGTAGATAACAATTTAACTGTTGTCACACATCATGACTATATCGTAAGGAAAATGGCAAAGAAACTATAATATTTTTTTGGTAGAATCTTCATACACCTTAACACTTTTGACAAAGTCAGTGTATACAATACAATAATACAACCACACAGTATGGCATGATGAGAAGTTTAAAGTAATACTAGTAATCGTGTCATGTACAGAGTCTATTAGAAAGCACTGATAAACCAGGAAGCGGATTTACGTTTCTGCGTTTATTTTACGATAGTACAATAATTGTAAAATAGCCACGCAAATGTTGCTATATATTTGGCGTTAAAATAGTGTTTTGTAACATATTTTGGGACGATGGAAAGTTACTTAATAGTGTGCAATTAAAAATTGCATTTACTTGACTTTGTATAGCAGTTTTTTTAATGTTTGTAATTGTTAAAATTATTGAGCAATCTAAAATTAATTTTACAAATTAAAAGTCGTCTGCGAAATACACCTGTAAGGTCCAATTTTCATTGTCTTACAACGACAACGATGATGAAGGATGTTGTTATGTTATGAACAAATTTTACAACAAACCAAAACGAATTGGATAATGAAAAGACGCTTTCTCAATCCAAAAAAAATATAAGTTTGATGGTCTTTCTGTTCGAAAAACTACCACGGCAATTTATGGTTAAATCACTCGCCATTTCAATCCATATATATAAAAATGAAACCCGTTTTCCTTGGTCATGGCATCACGCGTGAATGACTGGACCGATTTTACTAATTCTTTTTTTGTTGTATTTGTTATTATTAGGAGAAGGTTCTTACGGAAGAAAATATTAAGAAAATCTCTCAGAAATATTGAAAAATAGACATTTAATTTTGCATATTTTAAAAAACGCGCGTAACGAATGTCAATGTCATTCACAGCCATAGACTATATTGAAAGAGCATCGTTTGTTCGGAAACGTGGTCACTTAATTAAATAAACCTTAAATTAACCTGTGACATCACACCCATAGTTTTAATTTATGGAATGTATAAATTTTATTTATTTATTAATTTATTTACGGATTTTCCTTTTTTACAAGTTTTACTCTATAATAATTATAAAACTAAATTACCTAAAAAACTAAATAACAAGGTACAAATATTCTATATATATATATATATATATATATATATATACATATATATAAAAGGATGTTTGTATGTATGAAATCGATGAACTCAAAAACTACTGTACCGATTATTATGAAAATTGGTATATATATTTTTTTTCCACGGAGAACGTTTATATGATATGCTCATTGATGCCACTCGCCACCAGGTGGCGCTGCAAAGTAGCAACTTCTGCCCCGTTCAACCGATTGTCATGAAAATTGGTATCTATATGTATTTTACCACGGAGAAGGTTTGTATGATATGCTCATTGATGCCACTCGCCATCAGGTGGGGCTGCAGAGTAGCAACTCCGACCCGTTCAACCGATTGTCATGAAAATCAGTATGATGATCTATTTTTAATGGGTAAGATGAATATGATATTCGTATTAATGGAAGTTACTACCAGATGGCGCTTCCATGTATTAAATTCAATACTGATTAGTAGATATCTATACGAATTCGTATAAATATAAGTTCGAAAGATATATTTTTGGTGCGATAAGAAAAAAAAACTATAAGCTTTCTTTCCTTCTCTATCTCTTCTTATCTTTTATTTTTCTTAAATTTATTTTAGTTGTTGGCGTAGCAACGTGCACCGGGTACAGATATAAATAATAAAAT
>CAXIIO010001017.1:42500-44238 GCA_964028335.1 Altica lythri
CGGTCACTACGGGCCTGGCACCCTCTATGGGCTGTGGCCCCGTTCAAGAAGGACTTGGACGCGCCGCACAATCTCGGGATAATGAATCCTCCCTAACACCACATTTCCCGGTGGTCGATGTCGGCCACGGGATTCGGTACTGGGCTTTTCCCTGTTCGCTCGCAGCTACTGAGGGAATCCTAGTTAGTTTCTTTTCCTCCGCTTAGTAATATGCTTAAATTCAGCGGGTAGTCTCACCTGCTCTGAGGTCGATAGATGATATTTAAGTACCAAACTATGCATTTTAAAATCAATGTCCAATAATTAAATGCCATATAGAAACACAGATCAGACGTCGTCTTTGAGAAGATTTCTCGGACACGACGATCGTGTACGTAATTCTACTACATTTAAAAGACATATAGATTTACGCATTTTTATGTTCGATACGTTGTGTACAATACACGTATAAAATTTATACAAATTTTATACGTTGCTATCGCAATTTAAGATGTTGCGTTAAAAATAAACGCATCTACATCCAACGCGTTCCGACAATTTTTTTCAAAAAAAAAAAATCGAACAGTCTTTTTAATTTGATACGACCCTCAGCCAGGAGTGGTCCAGGAACGAGTATCCGAGGACCGCAATGTGCGTTCGAAATGTCGATGTTCATGTGTCCTGCAGTTCACAAGTTGACGCGCAATTAGCTGCGTTCTTCATCGACCCACGAGCCAAGTGATTCACCGTTCAGGGTAATCGTTTTAACATTAAACGTGTTTCCATACGAAAGTATAAGTTTTCGTTTAAAGAAACTATACGTCTTATAAAATATCGTGAAAAATGTATTAAAAAAAAAATGATAAGAGAAAATTATGTACTTACGAATTTCTCCATTTGTAACGCCGTGTTTTACAAACGAGGCGTACACGGAGTAAACGTGCACAAGTATTTCCTCTTAATTTCGTCACCAATGAGTACATGCATTTTTACCATCTTGACAATTTGGGCGAAAAACTTTCAACACCGTCGGAATAATATATCGCATTCTACGATTTTGAATTCCTTAGAAAAAAATTATTCGTTTTTTTATCTGAATAACAGATGGATACGAATTTGTTATTTTTCTTGGTACCCAATTTTTATCAAGACAAATTGGTATATACATATTAATATTAGACCTCATCGACAACTTTGTTTTTTTTAGAACTTTAAAGTAAACAAAAATATAAATAATATAATTGTTTCTAACTTTAGTTCCTAAAAACATTTCGTTTATTTCGCATTCTATACCTCAAAAGATCGTATGCGTTTAATAACGGACGTTCTAATGACAGCATATGCAAGTAAAACGATATATAGTTCAAATATTTATAACAGACTTGTCGTAAGTTGACAAACACTGTAATGATCCTTCCGCAGGTTCACCTACGGAAACCTTGTTACGACTTTTACTTCCTCTAAATGATCAAGTTTGGTCATCTTTCCGAAGCATCGACGACGCCGAAACGCCACCGCGCTCAGTCCGAAGACCTCACTAAATCATTCAATCGGTAGTAGCGACGGGCGGTGTGTACAAAGGGCAGGGACGTAATCAACGCGAGCTTATGACTCGCGCTTACTGGGAATTCCTCGTTCATGGGGAACAATTGCAAGCCCCAATCCCTAGCACGAAGGAGGTTCAGCGGGTTACCCGGGCCGCTCGGCCAGGGAGGACACGCTGATTCCTTCAGTGTAGCGCGCGTGCGGCCCAGAACAT
>CAXIIO010001018.1:0-15000 GCA_964028335.1 Altica lythri
GACTGTTTGCTGATTGTTAAATTCGGATTATATTTATACTAGAGCAGTCGAAATAAAAAATAGCGATATTCTCAAATTAGTAAGCGATAATGAATGGAGTTAGTGGACCACATGTGACTGTCGGATCAGATTATTGGAGCATTTTTTTACAGAGCCGGAACACGCACTTACTACAATGCATTTTTTATAAAATTTTGGTTACTTCTTATAACTTGTATGTTAAATTTGTTGAAGTAATAACGGAATTATAATAAAATTATCAATTATATAGCGAGAAGCAAATGGAGCAAACACGTAAATTGAATAAAAAGATTAAGTAGTGTGGGTTTGTTTATTTGGAATCAAGAAAAGTGTAATAAAAGTTCGGTTAAATTTTTTATTTTATAACTAGCTAACCCGGCGAACTTCGAACCGCCTAACAGTGATGTCAATTTCCAATTTTTTCAAGTTTTTACGCTCTTTGTCTTGTTTTTTTTTTAATTTTTTTCAATGTTTTTGTTTCGGTTTTGTCGTTTTTATAATATTTCTTCGTTAGTTTCCAAGTTTTTACGATGGTACCATATTACTAAATTAAGTAAGAATTGCTCGTTAAAATATTTGAGATATCAACTGCACCTTTTTAACGTTGCTCGTTTAAGTATATTAGATATCAACTGCGCCACTTTATAGTGGCGACATAGTACTTAAGTAAGAATTGCCCGTTTAAATATGTGAAATATCATTTGCGTTACTTTACGGAGTAAAGTACTTAATTAAGGGAGCTTTGTTCGTTTAAAATGAGATATCAAATCATCTGTGCCACCTTACGGTGGCATCACATTACTTGATTTTTCTCGCAATATTTGAGTCGTTTCGACTATTTTCTATTTTACTTAAGTTCCTTTTTAGGATTTTGTCTCTCTTTTATTGTTTTTAATGTTTTTTGGTTTGTCGTTTTTATTATATTTTCTCATTAGTTTGCAAGTTTTTATTATTTTTTTTGTTGTATTTGTTATTTTCTTTTACCTTACGGTGGCATTGTAGTACTTAATTTGGAAAGTATTTTCTTAGCCTTTTCCGTATTTTTTTATATTTTTTCGACTTTCCTCAATTATAGTTAAGTTTATGGTTTTTCCATTTATTTAGAAAACGAAATACAACGTGATATACCGGGTAGATATCGAACACATTAATTTACACCGCCATCAATTAGGAATTCATGAAACTATATAATAAATACATTCTTTGTATTAGGATGTTAAATTGTCGTTTTTATTTTCTGTTTTCCGTTACTTATTATTTATGTTTCTCACCGTTTAAACCTTCACTGAACTTTAAATCTAAACCATTCTTGAATGCATGTGAACACATACAAAAAATTTCATCAAACTTGATCCAGTCGTTTAAAGGAGGAAGTTTAGGGATATACATACGCACAGAAGAATTCTATCTGTAGGTACTTTTTACAGTATATTTTTTTTCTCCCCGAAGAAAACGCAAATATAGTCTTTGAAATGTCGTCAATTAAAAAAAGCCTTTTGTTTTAATTGTCTTTATCTTACTTTTTCTTCTGAAAATGAAGATTTAGTTAAGTACCCTTATGATATTTTTTCTTCTCTCTATTTAACTCCTTAAGCATTCTATGCAAGGAGGGTGTTCTGAAAAGTTTCCAATCGGAGCGCGAAGATCGTAGTGCTTGTAAATAAAAGCTAGTGTAGTTCGTTGTCCATCTGATAATAGTTACTCAGCAAAGTTACAGTTTTGATGCGCAGTGAACAGAATCTAGTATAAAACTGTCATTAAATATTGGTTCTTGAAAGGCAATACACCTACGCAAATATAAGATGAGTTGTATTCTGCATATGAGGGCTTTATACCATCATTACCACAGTGAAATTTTGAGCAACTGAAATTAAACGTGGTTGTAAAAGGTTGGGACATGATGAACGTTGGGGACGTCCAAAAACTGCAACTACCGTTGAAAACATCTCCAAATGGTACTAGACGCCCGTCGAATTAAAGTAAAAAAACAGTGGTTATGAACATATCAAAAGAACATGTTTGTCTCATTTCAAATCAACATTTAGGCAGGAGAAAGCTGCCCGTGCGTTGAATGCTGCGTTTGCTCACTTTATATTTATTACTGAAGATGAAACTTGGTTACCCCATTAAACGGCCAAAACAAATATACAGTCCAAACAGTAAACTGCAAAGTGGAACCAGTTTCAAATAAAAGAGAAACTGCTGTTTCGAATGGGAAAGTGGTAGCGACTAATTTTTGGGATAGTCATGGTGTTATTTTAATCTCTTATCTTCAAAATAAAAAAATTATAAATACTTTACAAGCTAGAGGCAGAACTTATGGAAAAACGGCCATATTTGCGAAAAACAAAATTATTTTTTCTCAAAATACCTAAGCGAAATGCCACGAATTACGATTTGAACTGCTTAACCATCCGCCTTACTCACCAGATCAAGCGATTTAATTTTGTTTCCTCATTTACAAACAAACCGAGTACTATTTGGCGAGGTTACAGAGATGGAAGCATCTAGTGTGAAGAATTAGAATGAGACTATGTTGGAAAAAAAAGGTAAGAATGTTTTATACCTATTGATGGGTTTGAAACTTATTAGACGACTTACGTACTTATAGGACGTTGAAAAATCATGATAAACGGGAATGGTCGTGGTTAATGGATCTAGTAAATTATAAAAACCCTGAAAAAGGCTTAATTACTCATAATGTAATAAAAAACTAAAAAATGAAAATAACCAAAAGAAAATCTCCTGTAATTTTACTGATAAATCGTGAACCAGCGTATATGTAATTGGGGTCATCGCTTCATGTCTGGCAATTTGAGATCTACAGAATGTAAGTTAGTGATAAAAATAATGTTGATTTTAATGTTGTCCATGGTTCTCACATAATTTTCACAGAAAAACTCGACTCCGAACATTGAAAACTGCCTGGCAATTTTCAGACATTTTGAGACGAGTGAAAACATTTTTTTGGTCCTCCGTCCAGAAACAATACTATTAATTACTTCAAAATCGTCCGGAAAATGGCATTTTCCGGCCTAGGCCGGCAAAGTAGCTTTTAGATTATCTAAAGAGATGGCGCTATGAGTTTAAATTTTAAGTCACCAAAAATACATAATAAATATAACTTTTAATTAAATTTAATTAAAAACAACGTACAATATACTAAACTTACCTATAACTTTTTCTAAATTTAAGCAGGATTCTAATTTACATTTAATTTCTCTCACAACTTGTATTATAAAATTTGACATTTATGTCAATTTACAACTACTTATCATTCGATTATGGATATAGTTCATTGTCTCTGCTATTTTTATATAAAATTATTAGATATTGATTTTAATATTTTCAATATAACAATTTTCTCTGTGCTGCTTATTAGCCAGAGATAATAGAATTAATTAATTAATTTGTCTATGTTATTAGCACAGTATTTGTATGTATAAAAATTAATTACCAGCTGACATTTTGTCGGCTATCTTCTAGTCAGTGGTCTTAGTTCAGATAGCACAAGCAGTCAAGTCTTGAACATAACAGAACTTTTGAAAATATTAAAAATTAGTCGAACCAAAAAATAGTGTGTGTTACACGTCCGGAAAATATTTTGCAAGTGCTCGTATTGTTTCGCCTCGGTGCTACGCACCTCGGCTACACAACTTTACTTGCTCTTGCAAAATGTCATTTTCCGTCCTTGTGTCACAAATAACTATTTTATTTCCGAAGAAAGATCAGCTACTCTTATTTTCATCCACTTTTTCAGACCTCAAAATGCCAGACACCAATCAATGACGCCAAATCCATCTGCGATAGCTCATGGTCTCAGCAGAAGCATCACTTTTTTCGATCAGTTTCACGCCTTTAAAGCTTTACTTACCTCTTATGGGCGATTTTGCAGATGAAGTTTACGTAGAAAAATAACGAAAGAAAAGTGTTACAGTTTTTATAATTAGGCTTAACTGCTTGAAAAATAAAAATAAAAATGGAAATCAGAAAAATTAAAAAGGAAAAGATAGGTACCTATTCAATTATTATAAAAAAATATATTCCGGTTCTGTAAATCCCACCGGATTTGATCATTAACGTTCTAGTATTTCATTGTTTCGATAGTTTTTTAAACAAAATGTATTAAAGAACTTTAATGTGAGACACATTTAATGAGTAAATTGCCTCAGGTAAAAACAGAGCACCACCTCTCATTTGTATACTTTTTTTCTTCTTTAATTAGCAGCGCGAACATCTAAATTTGGATCATTTTTTAGGAGTCATTGAACAAATTAAAAAGAAAATTGGTAACTCGAGCATTAGAAATGGTTGATGATTTATTTTTACACTAGTAGAATATTTTCTAGTAATTATTCGAGGTATAAATTTTGTTATTATTTAGAAAAATTAACAACCACAAAATTAGGTTAAAGTTCAATTTGTGTAGTTTGTTCTTGGCATCCTTTTCCTTGATTCCTTGGAGAACAAACCTCGATTAAGTTTTAATTCAAGTCCTCGATGGAGTTACAAGAGTTAATAAATTTTATTGAAACAAGTATTGAATAAATATTTGGGAGCATAGTAAATGATCAATGCGATCCAAATAAAAAAGTTAGAAGTCTCATTAAACAAGCCAGAATGACATTTATAAACACGAGGGAGCTTTTCATAAAGTCGAACTTAAAATGGAATTCCGATGTTACAATTTTTCGATTCTCCTGTATGGATGCGAAAAGTGGACGCTTAGGACAACAGACGCTATTGAAATATGTATACATAATATATATATATATATATATATATATATATATATATATATTATATATATATATATATATATATATATATATATATACATATTCAATAATATCATGGGTCCAGAAGAAGTTCTTAATTACACAAGAAAACAAAAAGATCAGAACTCATTTTTACTGTCAAGCAAACAAAGACACGCAATATGGATCACATAATGAAAGCTAACAAGTATATATTTCTGCGACTTATTATAAAAGGCAATGTTAAGAGCAAAATGTCTTTGGCAGCCATCAAAATTCTTGGTTAAATGACATCTGTAGAGGACAGATTCAATTCCTATATATGACTTTTTTGTGAACGGGGTTATATTTTTATGTTTTGTTTAGAAGTCTGAAAAAAAAAGTAAATAATGTAACGTTCAAATTAATTTGTAATATGTTTTGGTTTAATTATCGAAACTATCGTTATTTCATATCGAAGCTTTCATATTTTACACTACAGTTCCTTTTATAGAAAATAATCTCCAGTTCGAAACAGATTTATCTCTATAAAATAGAAAAAAAAAGATTAAAATATCTATTTGAATTTAGAAAAAACAGTAACAGAAAGTTAACATTCACTTTATCTCAAGTTTCAAAGAACTAGATACCCAAATTTTAGAACAATGAGAGAGAAAGTAATTTAACTTCTTTTGTTGGTGTTTAATATATGCACTATTAACGATACAATTGATCTTCAAATTTAAAAAGTATTAAAAAATGGAAAGTGATAGTGGTTTTTTCGTATGATTGCATTTGTTATAGTACAAACTGTAACTTTATATCATTCAGATTAACTTTGAGAATAAAAATAAAATTGAACGTATAAAAAATGGACAAAATATTTTAGAATTAGAAAACAATTTTTTCCCAAATCTTTTACACAATTTATTGCGAAGAAAAAATTCTTTGTATCTGAAAATTAGTCACACTTAACCCCTGTTTCTAATCTGGTAATAGTTTGTCATCTAGTAAATATATTTTCACAAAAAGTGATCGACAGAAACTTAATTTTTTGGTCACTGCAACGGATCAGGATTAACGTAAAATGCAGGTTCAATACACTCCATATATATAAAGTAATTCCTTTAATTTAAATTTATTATATTCATAATTTTAATAAATCTTAACAGAAACATAAAGAATTGTTTACAAAATTAATGAAAGAAGAAGATTTTCTAAAATTTCTACAATATTTAGTAAAGGATTATTTGAGATATACAAACATTAAGGAGAAATTGAAAAAATGACGCATCCATCAGGACTTGAATCCGCAAACCTTTGCCTCTATGCGGCATCGCTATAACAACTATGCTAAGAATACTTAGTAATTATATCACATGTAACACTTAAGTCAGAAACAGACCAGGTACTATCATGTCACGGGAGTTTAAGTGACCTCACGCAGGCTCACGTCACGACAAAAACTGTGCAATGTTGTTTTGTATCGTTTGTTATGAACGAGAACTACACTTAAGTCACCTCATATATATTACGTCACGTCAAAGGCCTCACGTGTGATTTCACGTTGTTGTTTTCTGGGCTTGTACAAATTTTATCTACGTGAGCTCATACATTTTAGTAGCTTTCATCTGATTAAGGAAAATGAACGAAGTTTTAATGTAAAAAGTTCGGGAACATCAGTTAATAGAATTAAAAATCAAATGACTATCGTGACAAACATGTTCGCCAAGAAGCTTGGGAGGAGATTGGAAAGGAACATTTTTTTTGCCAAACTGAACAAACATTATCTTAAATAAAATAGTTCTTATAATTCTCTTGAACTTCGAAGACTTTGAAACTGCAATTTTTTCTTATAGGGTTCAAATTTAAGAACACTTGTTGAGTTAATTCGGTATCAGATTCAAACATTTCATCTTCGCATAAAATGTTATGCAGGCAACACGATGTACGGCAATTTTGTCATTAAAATATCGGCTTGTACTTCTAAACATCTCCGGAAAAATCTGCAACGAGTAGCTAATATTCCAACGCGTCCTTAATTTTTTATATCGTGTACCTACCCATACTTTGTTTGGGTTGTAGCGTGTTTAAAAAACCCGGATAATAAAATTTCTTTTTTTAACGTTTCTTTTCACTTAGGCCGACTCTGTCCTAAATTTTATTCGAGATGCTTCCAGAACGTAGCAAATCTAACCATTGTCTCTAAGCAGTTTATCGATTTTCCTAACTGACCAATGAGGTTCCGAGTTTAAGATCAGGTGATAAGGCAAGAAAGGGGAACGTCTCTCTAGTACCAACGATTTTTACTCACTCGGGGTTTAGATTTTACGCGATTACGATCGTTCGCGAAATGCTCAGTTTCAAATTCCCAGCAATTTTCTTATTTTATCTTAAAAATTACCAGCAGTTAAATGTTTCTTGTTTCGACTATCGTTTATCGTACCGGAAGGTTTACCTGAAGATTTCCAGACAGTGCTATCTTTAAGTTTCTTTCGTATATCGTAGAGCAATGGCGACAGAATTCAGCCATTGTTAACGTCTTTTTTTCGAACCCCAGCTACGAAGAATGAGTTTATGGTTTTTCTCTAAATATCTACAAATCTAGACAAGAATGGGTCTAGGTCTAGATTATATCTTACCGTTAAGACCAATTACCGAGAGAATGAAGCCATATGCTAACAAAGTATCTCAGAAACATTTAGAAGATAACGTAAGTTTTTAACAATTTTTTTATAACTGTATTGAGTCTCAGAGTACCATTCATTTCTATGAAACATTTTATCCTAATTGTATTTACCTGTAACATCTCTATAAGTGCAGTGCACAGTGTCGTAATGAAAATAACCGGGATGTGATTTTTTTTTGTGTATTGCTTACCTGTAATTTTTTTTATAACTTATATTTTTTGTATCTCCTATCTGTAAACTGTTTTACTTATATTCTTTAATTTTTTTTATTTATCTCTCGTACTGATTTAATTAAGATTTATACTTTTAAATATGAGTACTCTTAACTTAATATTTATTTATTTATTTAGATATTCGGGATACAAACAGAAAATCCACTACAGTATCCACACAATTAAATTAACAATATTTTAAAAGAAACCTATAATATACATGGTGCCTAAAATAAAAATAAATAATAATTTGAAATTAACTTATATCGCAATAATTTATAAGTTATAAAAATAAGTTTTTAAAACTTTTTTGGTTGTAATCAAAGAAGAATTAAAAATATCGAAGTCTTTGGCTAGAGTATTACCCCATTTAACACATCGACACAAAGGAGAGTTCTGTGAACAATTTGTTCTCCTAAAAGGTAAATTAAATAATTCATGTATCAAAGTAAAAGGTGATATTTTGTTTATAACTTTTTCATCTAAATTTTACCTCTCACTTTTTGCTTATCTGAGTACACAAAAATGACAAAACAGTGTATTTAGCTATTATTTTATGTGTATTTATAATTCTGTTTTTAAACTAAACACAAATGTGTGTATTAAAATGTGTTTACTTACCGTACCGAGATGTATCTCATATTTTTTATTTTATTGTTGTTGTGTCTCTTTTATCATTACAGCTGATAATAAATACTGTTATTGTTAACTATAGATTTTTCTTTTCCTAGCTAGAGCCTGTTACTCTGATCAATACTTTCAGTTTCTCTAATCTATATTTTATTAAAGTAATAGATTTAGTTTCTAAAATATATCTTTTATTTTACGAAGGTAATAGATTTTGTTTTTTAAATATATCTTTATCTTACCGATTTGATTTGTAACCATAAGGATAAGTAAAAGGAAAGTGTAAGTATAATTTTTCTTTTTAGTACCTATCTTAAATAAAAGTGTGTAATTTAAATTTTAGCAAGAACATCTGCCGTGTTATCTAATTTTACCTTATCTTATCTTATATCTCTTATATCTTTCTTTTTCCATCTGGGTTTCTTATATTTCCCCAGCCTCAGGATAAAAAACATAAGTGGCGCCCATTTTCCTTTCTCTTTCTTTTCTTTCATTTTCTCTCTTTTATCCCTTTTAACTTCTTTTATTATTCTATTAATTATATTCCTTTTTATCTTTTTGAAATTAATCATCTAGCTCGATCGAATCCACGCTCGCTCTCCTCCTACCCCCTGAGTGCCGTTCGCATATGTTAACCTCTCAAATCGAGCATTTAACATCATGAGGAAAAAAGAGGTTACAGCGTTTTTACAACATTCATCCAAAAATCATAAAACCACCTACAGTTTCCAGTTCTTCTTCCCATTCCGAAGAACTAATTGAGCTATCAAATTCAATAATGCAATGCAATACTCACGAACATTCCATAAGACTTGATAGTAGTGTGTTTCTAAGCGTGATATTACCATAAAAACATGATAATCTGACGGCATATGAGCTCACGTGACGTGATAGTAGTCAGTTTCCACCTTTATTCACTTTCTCCTGAATCACATATACTTAACCGAATTTCTAGAATATGTTTCACCTTTACTTCAATTACCATAAGCTGAATTTTTTAATGACATCAAAATTTTTAGAGCAAGTATGGAAGGTATATAAAAATGTACCAGGGATTTCTTTTAAAGATAACGCGCGCATGACTCTTTCACGGTGTAACTTGATAATTTGAAAGCATCTATTTTCTTTTGCTATCTGATCATTTGAGTAAAACGATTTAATTTGATAATTACAGTATATAATGGTCTTTTTTATAATGGCAATATATTGTATACTTAGTTTCTAACTAATTAATTTGAGACCCCCACCACCAGATAGAGCTAGTTCGTTATTTTGACTCATACAAGTATTGGTAAATGGCTTGAGTACAACTATTTTCGTTCTATTTTATTTTTCAAGTTGACTTTAATTCGAACCATTCAGAACTGTCAATTAATTTGAGACCACCACCAGATGGAGGCACTTGGTTTTTAGACTCATACTAGTATCGGAAAATACCACTTTTGTGACCTTTTATTTTTTTATGACTTCTGTATACTTAGTTTCGGACCATTTAGAAGTATCAAATGCATTTGAGGTGACTACCAGAAAAAGCTAATTCGTTTTTTTCTTAGAACATTAACTACTAGAGGTAGCGGGCAATGTGCGTTATTCGTGAAATATACTAGAAAGAGAGAGAAATTAATTGAGCAACTGCTATCTTACTCGTACACTCACGTAATTGATTCGTAGTCATCGGCAGCCAATTACGTGAGTGTACAAGTGAGATAACAGTTGTTCTCTTTATTGCTCTCTTTTTCTAGTATATATTAAGATTTACGCAAATCTTACGCTATCTCTAGAAGTGTATACTCTAAGGTTTTTTAGCATTATACAAGTATCGGTAAATAACTTTTTTAAAAACACTGTCGTGACATATTTTATATTCAAAATATATATAGTTTCAGACCATTTAGAACTCTCAAAATAATTTAAAACCTCTACGAGATGGAGTGAGTCCGTTTTCTAACTCATACCAATATCGGTAGATGGCTTCTGTAGGTAAAGCTATTTTTGTTCTATTTTATTGTTACAAGCCGGTTTGGACCTGTCACCTAGGAAATAGCTCCAGACAAACGCCAGTTCTTAGAATTTTCAAAGATTCTATCGATTTATCGATCAGATAATTTGAGAGCGTTCGCTTCTAGAAAGGTTGTTTTTTGTTGTAACTCTGGAGACTGTTCTAGATGTAATTTCAGAGACGCTTCGAGAAGGATTTAATTTTATATATAAGGGACCGCTTCGGACGGTGAAGAATAATTGTAATTGTAAAGTTGTGAAAATTAGTTTAAGAAATTGTTATTTAATTGTGTCTATCAATAAATTGTTGTTTGTCTGCTGTTTATCACTTATATCCACGAAGGAAAAATATAACATTATATTGTCATTGGTAGCATGAGATTTAGTAGGAGAATGTATTTAGAATTATACATCTTGCTATCTGTAATGAATTTCTATACTATAAGTAAAAATCACTTTAAAGTTATTATTTTTAATGCTAGTATTTTATTTATTTCCTATTAACATTTCCTGAAAGTAGCTAGTCAATAAATGTGATAAGGTAATACAATTTTCGATGTAATTTTAATAAAAAAAAATGCGTTAATAAAACGAAACATTTATTTATAAGAAGTGAACACAATAAATAGTAATTAACAAAATAAATTAAAAATAAATAAATTTGGTAATTCCGTTTTAAGCAGGCTTATACTCAGGTTGTAGACCCAATGGTAACGGTAAATCGAAACTTCTGCCGTATGAAGAATGGCCATACCCAGGATGATGTTCTTCATGACCAATAGAATGCGAACTGGAATGGCTATAAATTGGTTTCGATACTATTTCATAGGTTGTAGATTTGTGCCCATGCGTAAGATGTTTTAGACCGATGATAGCAGAAATGAGAAGAGATATTAAACCAGTCATCAGAGCTTTACCAGCAATAGCAGCAATTCCTCCAATAGCAAGGGCGAGTAAAGTACCTTTCATCATAGCACCTGCAGCCATCATCATTCCCATTCCACCACCACCACCACCACCACCACCTCCACCTTTGTTTCCACCACCAATACCACCACCACCACCGCCGCGTCGTGCTGTTTCAACTGTATCTTTGTTAAATAGATCTAAACGTAAAGAGTGGCTATTTAGGTATGAAGACACTTTTTTTAGAAGAAATGCGTTTAGACGGGCATCTGGATCACTAGGAAAACTCCTAGCTAATTCAGCAACCATATCAGCAGTGTTACTTGTATCCACATTGTCTTCTTTTATCACTGACACACCTGGTATTACACTATAACTTTCTTTTTCGTTTAGTTGATCAACCCAAGACACTATATCCAATTTTAAACATGTTGCGCTGTAAGTACTCGAACAGTCCCTAGATAAGGACTTTTTAAAATCACTTTTTGGTTTTTGAACCAGTTTTTCTTTATCGGCTAACACACCAAACGACAACCACAACACTGTTAAAATAATTAACTGATACTTGAAGAACATTGTTTTTCTAAAATGTCCTCTGAACAACTACTAGTGTTACAGAGACCTTCCACTTTATATAGTAAACTTGGTAGTTACTTTAGAAAAATCTGTCTGGTTGTTTATCAGAAAATTCTTATGATTACCTATTACCATTCATCATGAATGGAAATTGCTCTCTATACCAGTTTCTCACGGAGCAGTTTATAACCATTAGCGTTACTGTAACAATTTATTAAATTGTAAATGGGTAAATTACTAATATTGCACAAGATTTTTTTATTGATTGAAATGTTTGTGGTTGACAAAATTATTTTGTTTGACAAATTTTCCGCTTAATACCAGAATTAGTAATAACAATAACATACAATTTAACTTTATAAGATATTGTTTTTTTATTTCAAATTTTGAGAAATAAAATTTTGATTGGACTCTAAATCACATCGGCACAATTTGGGAAACACAAATTTATTATCAATTTTTTTTTCTATTAATAAATAATTACAATGCCTCAAAATAACTAAAATTAACCAATAATTAACCAAGGTAGGTGCGGGTAACAATGCCTAAATAAAAACTGGTTATCTATACTTCGTGATGTGAATAAAAAAATTTAATATTAATTTGACATATCTACTATAAAGTTTGAAAAAAATGGCAGTTTTTTGTCGTAAACAGACAAAACTATAAATTCTAAAAAAAACCTTATCAATGGGCCTTATTATACTGTGGTAGGGTAATAAGACCTAAGATTTGAACACTCAATAGGCTTCTAATATTTAGTAATTGATATTAAAACTATTTATATATGCATTAAGCATGCCCATTTAATACTGAGTATTGCCTCCCCAAAGTCTTCACAGTGCTTGTATGAGATTTCCCAGACTCTGCATGAGGTTATCAATCATGTCTTGTGGCAAACTGTTCCATTCTTTCACTAATGCCTGTATTAGATCTTCGAGACTATTGGGAGCTGGATTTCACTGCCAAATTTTTTGTCCAGCATATCCCAGGCGTGGTCTGTTTGGTTCATATCCGGTGATTATCCTGGCTAGCTACTTACGATAAGCGCGAGCATTTAGAAACGCCTATGAATGGACCTAAATGAATAGGATCAAATGCTTGACATGTTGCTATAGGATCTCCGTTCTTCTGTAAGCAATGAGAGATCCATTTTCAATAAGCAAGTTTCATATGACTGGTTGTATCGTTTACCTGGATACCTTCCCATTCTTTCCCTACCATCCACGAAATTGACGCAAAATCCACTCCATTCAGATGTCCGATATCGTTGTTTATGGGCAAACGCTAATCTTACCATGCAATGAAATGCCTCGACTTAAGGTACTTGTGCTGTCACGTAAGATCCAGATTCCAACTTTCATTCAAGCGTCTCCTAACAGTCCGTTCACGAATATTAACATTAAGTACTTCGTCTAGTTGATTTCTGATCTGAACCAGAGTTGTTGCCAATTTCTTAAACTTTCCAGACTGATAAAGCGGTACTTGTTGCCGTGCCACAGCACGTAAGCGGTGAACAACGTGTTGAATCACACAAAGCTCGAATTACTTAGCAGTAGGTATGCTCGTCTTCGATCATGGTTACAGCTCTAGCCACTGAAGTTTCTTTAAAATCGCTCATCTAACAGGATGGTGTGCATAATTCACAGGAACCAACAAATTTAATATCTTTGCATATTCTTAAAGAGCCATAAAACCTGTCAACATACTTGAAAATAAGAAGTTGAAGCAACTTGTGCTAGAAAAGATGTTGAACAAGTAGGATTCAGCTAATACTCATAACAGGATTCCTTGCAGGCGTTGGTAAAGAGCCACCTGTACATCATCGGTGTGTTATAAATAACTTAGCAGCAGATCATGTGGTAAGGAGCAGTTAATCTCTGGATCAAAAAGATAGTTAAATTTTTAAGACTTCTGAGCGATTCCACAAACATATGGTTCGCATTCTTTAGACCCATAAAAATTATTACATGGTACCATGATTTTGATGTCATCAATTATATTAGCTAAATTTAGCTTAATTAGTAAGTTTTCTCAAACATCTGAAGATATTCCTAACTTGTATATGACTTTAAAAGCTATTCTTACTTTGTCCAGTATCTAAATCAACGAATCAACTGGCCAAACGCCTGCGAAGGTCCTGTTCGGTAGAGAAATGAGGCTACCATGTGACTTGGTGTTTGGTTGTAAACCTGGTGAAGAAATGGCACGTGAACAATATGTCGCCGACCTTCAGAACCGAATGGAGAATATACACAACCTGGTGCGTGGAAAACTACAATTATCTAGTGATCGGATGAAGAGGTACTATGACACACAGACAATGGAAAAGAGTTACCAAGTTGGAGATTTAGTCTGGCTCTATAACCCCCGACGGCGTCGAGGTATTTGTCCCAAATTACAAAAGAACTGGGAAGGTCCTTACACCATCAAGAAGAAGATTAACGATGTCATTTATCGGATCGTGAAAATTCCCAGAGGGAAACCCGTCGTGGTCCATCATGATCGTTTGGCGCCTTACCAGGGAAACCACAGTGGAGATGCGCAGCAACTCCAAGAAGATGGTTTGGCTGGCTCAGGGAGTGTGCGGGATTCCGATGTAGGAAATAACATTCCAGGAGGAATGAATCTAAGGAGGAGGCAGTGTAACGGGATAACCGTAAAGGAAGAGACCTTAATTTGAAAGATTGTTATTGACAGTTGATTTTTAGAAGTTTCTAAAAATCAACTGACCATTTTAAATAATGTTTCTAGAAAATTCTAGAAACTTCTAAAGACACTAACTAGATTAAATAAAGTTGTATATAAGGGGATGCATGTGCAGTTAACGTAAGTTCAAGTTCAAGTATTCACAAGAGTTCATTGTATTGTCAAGTAGTTAGACGTTATCCAGCAGAGTTCAGTGTATCTTAACAATTTTGTAAATAAATTGTGTAAAAAGCCCCCATAAGTGTTTCAATATTATTGTCTGTTATTTTCTCGTTCCCAGATATTAAAAGGCTTTTATGTGTTCAGAATTGTAGGTATTCATCGTGACGTTTTGACGTACCTATTGCGATCTCGACGTGGGTTTCTTGCAGCATGCATATACTTTGTTTTAGCTTCGTTGACGCGTAAGCCCATATTTTATACTCCCTGTCAAACACTACGAAATTTTCCTTCACGTTGAAGGGAGGTAGCACAGCTTGTTTAAAAGATAAAACATTTTTTTAAACAGGTAAAACAGCTTATTAC
>CAXIIO010001018.1:17500-226843 GCA_964028335.1 Altica lythri
TACCATTTTTTTCACGATTTTTTTCATTGTTATCGTTTTTCGGTAGGTATTTTAACGTATTTTAGTCTGAATCCTATTTAATTTATCCGTGTACAAAAAGAAAACAGATGTTATTAAAAAATTATATTAAAAAAATAAATTAAAATAATAACTTAGATCTACAATTTTATGCTACTGTATAATCTGGTAAAGGATATGTTCCTAGAGCATCCACTGAATTTCTGTTCCATCCAGCTGCGATAGAAGGTAGAATTTCGTAGGAAATCTTAGACTGTCCATGACTTTCCAAAAAACTCTTCAATGCCACTGCTCCAGATATTGCTAAAGCAGCGAGACCACTTTTAAATCCTGCAAAGGATAGGAAGGAAATAAGGGAAAGAACTATGGGGATTACAATAGCTGCTTTTAGTTTTAAGAGAAGGATAAGTGGAAGAATTAGTCTTCTTAGCTTCTTAGCACGACTTTCTAAAAAAAGAAGAGACAAATAAATTTAAATAACGAATAAATTTTGACAAAAAAATGTTAAAAAGGATAAGAAAGTCATTTTTAATATTCACGATTTTTTAAATATTGTAACAGTGACAAAGTCAAAAAATTTGTATAACAAATTGTCAAAGTTGGCTAGCTCATGATTGATGGAGGCGTTGGCTTACTCGAACAAGAAGTAACGAATAATAGACAGGTCTGTGGAAGTTATTCATTTTTGGAACGATTTTTTTTATCACAATCCTTCTGCGCTGAGGCTTCTCTTTAAAAACATGTGGAAGTCGATGGAAGCGAAGCTTGTAATGATGCCTGGTGTACTAAAGGTGGGAGCAGAAAATAGAAAGGTGAAGAGAGACAGGCGGCGTTGGCTAACTTAAAAGAGGAGCAGCAAGAAATAGATAGGTCAGCAGTTGTTTCGCTTCTCACTTCTGTGGCAATTTTTTTGTCGCAACACCTTCCGAATATAGCAGTTGAAGCTTTGCTTTAAAAACGTATGGAACTCGCTGACGATGTAAGCAAAGCTTTTAAAGATATTTTGTGTACTCGAAAGTGGAAAAAACAAATAAAAGAGGTAATCAGACACAGGCGGCGTTAGCTTACTCACTTTTGTGACAATTTTTTTGTCGCAAAACCTTCTGAATAAGACAGTTAAAGTTTCGCTTTAAAAACGTAAATTTGTTCACTTTTCGATGTAAGCTAAGCTTTTAATGAAACTATGTGTACTTGGAAGTGCGAGTAACATATAAGAGAGTTAAACAAAGGCAGGAGGCGTTGACTAACTCACTTTTACGACAATTTTTTGTCGCGACACCATCCGAATATGAGAGTTAAGGCTTCGCTTTACAGACATATGGAACTCAATGACCTTTCGGTGCAACTAAAGCTTTACTGGGAGCAACAAATGAGATAGGTGGCGTTGGCTTACTCCATTTTGTGACTTTTTTTTGTCGCTGCAACACCTTCGGTATTCGGAAGGTGTTGCTGCGGTTTAAGCTTCGTTTTAAAAACGTATGAAACTCGGTGACATTTCGATGTAAGTGAAGCTTTTTATAATACCCATTGTACTGGAAAGTAGGCGCAGCAGATGACAGAGGTAAAAAGGAGGCGATGGTTTACTTAAAAGTGCATTTTTGTGACGATATAAATTTTAATTTCGAAGATTAAAGAAATGCTTACTTAAAAAATCACACAAGATATCAGAAATTATTCTTTTCTAGAAGTGAAATAGTGCATTAGTTTAGAGCATCATGCATTTTTTTTATACACTGTATAATAAAAATTCTAAATTATTGAGTATGATCCTCTTAATTTTCATTAAATTTGACTTGTTACTCCTGTTTAACTAGGACAGTAATTAAAAATACAGTATCAATCTGATAACATTGGTTTTACAGATGTTTACATTAAATACTTTGCTAGTTAATTCAATTGTGCGTAATGAGTGAAAAATCCATTAGCAATTAAAGTAATTTAAATATTTATCTGAGCATGCTGCTTTCATATTACGAATAAAATACATATTAAAATTTAGGTAACAGGAGATAGATTATTTAAAAAGATATTTTTATTTATTTCATTTTTCACTAAAACTGAGGTACCTACTAGTTATAGAAGCTAACAAATTAGGTTTACTTTCTCGAAATCATCCTTTTGTTGTTAAACGTGCTGAACGAAATTTTGGTACCAGTCATGCATAAAATGTATCGAATCAATTGGTAAATAGAATGTGAATGTCTCAAAATTACATATTTTTAACTTAATCCAAGAATCCTTTTATTAGCTTTGTTTTAGATTCCTATAATTAGCTTTAACTGTTTAAAAGGAATCAATTTTTTTAAAGTATCTGATTTTTTCACTTTTTAACCGACGTTAAAAAAGGAGGAGGAGGTTCTCAATTCGACCATATGATTTTTTTTTATTTGAAAGCTAATGCGTCAGGTGTGGTCTTCACCTAATTTGGTCTAATTCTGATAATGGCATCCATGAATAAAGTCTTTAATTTGCATTTAGTTTGTTTGCGACAAATTGACGTATACGGGAGTTGTCTTTTAAGTTATGCATATAACCATAAAGACAAAAAATATATAGACTTTAAAGTACTGTATTGCTTTTTAAAATATGTCCCACCAAGATCGATACACTTTTGCATACATCCAAACCAAAATAGTAAAATAGTAAAATAGTTATTCCAGTCTTCAGTTGACACCTGCAAAATCCCTATTTTAAAGACATCGATGGCTTCTTCTTGCTACTGCAATCGCTATCCAGGCTTTGAATTCTTGATCCTTGGGAAGAAGTCGTTGGGACTTAGGTCGAGATGTTTTGAACCTTCAATATTGTCTTTTGGGCAGTGTGAGCATTTACATTGTCTTGATGTAGAATAATTCGCGGTTGTCTGTTGCTTTGTCGGAGTTTCTTAATAACTTCTGGTAAACAAACGTTTATATAGCAATCGGAAGTAACCGTTTTTCGATCTCCTAAAGCAATTGTTTTCTTTGTCACATTTTGAGAACAGATCGCTTTTCTTGTTTTTTTCGTCATAGTGAAACACCCACACAGCGGATTGGCGTTTATTCTTCTAGGAGTAAATCCAAGATTCCTGGGTTCCTAGAAGTAAAACCAAGATTCTTCGCCACTAACAATACTATAAACCTTTTTTAATCTTTCTTTGTTTGTTTTTCGAACCCAATTGACGCGAAACGTTTATTGCTCTTCTGCGAGCAAATGAGGGATCCAACGGGAAACTAACTTGGTAACACACAGTTCTTCATGTATTTATCTTTTTGATCTAGGTCTTTGATATGTCCAAAGATGCCTCTAACTCCTAGTATGTTACACGGTGGTCATTCTTAATTAGCTGACGAACCGCATCAATGTTTTGCAGTGTGATTGCTGTTTTGGGTGGACCTAGTCTGGATTTGTCGCTGAGATTGGAGCAACCACGTTGAAATTCGCAATATCAGCAAGAAATAGTTTACTGACGTGGTGTTTCATTCCCAAACACAGAAACCATTTCAGCGAGACATTGCTGTTGGGATAATCCTCTCAGAAAATTGTAAAAAATTATTGCTCGAAAATCTTCTCGGCTAAGAACCATTTTTCGACCGACTTGCTAATTTCAAAAATTTACTGTACGTACACGACTTCTTGTAAAGCAATAAAACTCTGGATTTATGTCAACAAAAGATTGAGGTTAAATTTGTGTGTGAAGGTTCTATTGAAAGCGCCTTCTAAGAGGCGTTTGCAAAACTAAAAAGGCAACGCTCGTAACTCAATATCACCGAATATTTTTTTCAACTACTTCAAGGGTAGTTTAATGAGAGTTTGTTTCCTCTCTGATTATGGGATCCAAGACAAATTAAGGAAAATCTTTAATTCTTAGTAGCAAATGAACTATGTTGCGGCAATTGTCATTCAATCTATACTAATATTATAAAGAGGAAAGGTTTGATTTTTTGTTTGTTTGTTTGAAATGAATAGGCTCCGAAACTACTGGACCGATTTCAAAAATTCTTTCACCGTTGGCAAGCTACACTATTCCCGAGTGACATACGCTATGTTTCGTTTTCAAAAAAATAGGGATCCTTACTAAAATGCCATTAATGTAACCACAAATGACCTTAAAATCCTTACATCGCGTGCGCTGAGAATACTATTGATTATAGAATAAAATAATGTAGGTACTACGATTTCGAAGAATATATAAATATCTACAAAAAATGCCGTAACTATTATAGTTACGTCACAATAACTATTTTTTAATTTTTTAAAAGTTTTTATCTTGGTATTAATCCTTATCAAAATAACTTATTTCATAATCACGACAGATATCACGAATTTAGCATGTGCAATGAGACGAGGCTACTTATAAAGGAATTAAAGGACAATTAAGTTGTAGCCACCATTATAACTTAACCACCACCTGGTCAACTAGCTCATACACTGAGGATACCGATGATCCCAACTGATCTACCAAATCCATTTAAACCGCTTCAATTTCCTATCAAAACATCTTTCACTTTTACTAATAATAAGTCTCAAGGTTAAACCTTCCAATTAGTAGGAATCGGTTTTCCTCATGGCCAACCGCCTAAGGCGGGTCGGAGCACCTGAAAATCAATGTAATATTGTTTACAGGGAAGCGTTGAACCAATAAATTTAATGGCTTTTGTTATTTTTCTTTAATCCCCGTGCAAAGCCGGGGCGGGCTGCTAGTAATCAATATGGCAAAAAATCATGAAATCGCGACAGAAAATAAGAGTTACATAAGTTTGTTGAAGGAACAGGATAATTTTTTATATACATAGAGGTAATGAAAATTGAACAAAAACAAATAAAAAAGGTGAAAATTCATAAAAAAATAAAAAAATGTGTTAGAAACATAGTAAAAATAGAGTTACATGGGACAGTTTATCGCAATTACAGAATTATTCTTATATACACATAAGGCACTCATACTTTTAGTTATATAGAATTACTGTTATTGTCTTTTAATCATTTTTAAGACATTTGTCTCATGGGAAATTTTGGCTAATAGACCAGTGCTGATCTGTAAAAAAACGTCTAGGTATATTTGGATGTAAGAGGTGGCATTCGGATTTTTGCAGAAAAAGTTGTGTGATAACTTTAATAATAATAATCTCGTTTCCTGCCTCTCAAACAGGTCCGGAACATTAACAAAAAAATTAAAATGTTTAAAAATAGTGAAAAATGTCGATTTTTTTCTACTTTATTTGCTTATAACTTTAAAACGATTCATTTTAGGAAAAAGTTGTATAAAAATAAAAGTTGCGTAATTGAATTTTCTATAAAATACCATTGGTTAAATTTATTTAAATTTATTATCCATGCTGCAAAATAGCAATAAATACAAAACAAAAGGTGTAAATTGAGCCTTTTTTATTCAATTTATTTCAACCATTTAGATTTCATGTAGGACCTTCATAATTTGCCTAGAAAATCTGTATAATATAATAAAACAGTCCACTATATTTTATTAAAATCGATTTAGTAGATTTCGCATAATAATTTTGCAATCTAAATTTAAAAAAAAAATTGATATCTCGCACTACAAAAACTAAACCACACATAAGTTTGCTGATTTTTTGACATATAAAGGAGCACTCCACCTATCAAACGCACTTTATAGAATTAAAATTGGATTATTTGGGCGGCCTCAGGAGTGTTTTAAAATTATAAACAATTTTTTGGCTTATAAACAAATAGAATATCTCGGTAACTATTAGTTTAAATTAAATAGAAAACGGCGTTAGAAAGAACTTGGAAAGACGCTTCCTTGATCAAAAAAAAAGTTCATTTATAAGCAGTGGTTCTTGAGATACTACCGGTCAAAGTTGACCGGCATTTGCGACGAAGTTATAAACAATAGGATGCTAATCTTTGAACCACTATCTTTCTCCTTCGTAGCTCCTTCTCGATAAACATTTTCATGTTTTTGAGATATCTATAAAATATATTAAAATAATAAAAACTATCGATATTCCGCGTGAAAAATACCAAAAAAACCAGGCTGTGAAAATTTAATTTCAAGGTTCAAAATCGGTATGCGTAAAAATAGTTATTTGTGACACAAGGTATATGCCTAATGGGACGTTCTGGCCATTATGCTGAAAGTTAAACAACCCACGCTTAAATCGTTACAGTATAGTTAATTGTGTAAATTCATTGAAAATAAAAAAAAAACTAGTAAAAAGATAAAAATTCTCAAAAACTGAACAAATGGTGTAAATTAAAAAATCTTTTAAAAGTACGATACAAAAAAGGGTTACATGAAATAGTTAATCGAAAGTACCACAGAATTGAATGCACACACATATAATTATTGTTATAGACATAGAAGTACCTATATAACGCACGTATACGTATAATTGTATAGAATTACAATAACGTGTTTGTGCAATGGGACGTTCTGGCGATCTTGCTAAACGGTAAAAAAACACTAAAAGCTTTACAGTATAGTTAATTGTGAGAAAAATCATTGGTGTCGAAAAAAATCTGTAAAAAAGTGAAAATCACAAAAACTGAAAAAATGCTGAAAAAAGTGTGAGGTGTCAAGGGACACCCGGATGGAACGAAGTTCCTTTCGATTAATTAGTGAAGGAATTAGTAATTTGTAAACATAACAGAGTGTTTATACATACATAAGCATTTATTATTGTCTGTATAAAATCTCTACTTACCTAACAGTTCGTTTCTTTTAACAAAAGTGTCCATTTATACAATACCAGAGCTTTAAATAACACATCTTTTTAAAATTACTTTTTATAATTTAAAACAGGAATTAACAATTCAATACAAAAAATTTAAAATTAAAATATTTAACAGTGACTGACAGTTAAGGTAATTTGACGTAGTCAAGTTACGAACTATTTTTAAAATGTTTATGAATTTATTAATTTATAAAACAGGATGAAATAAAATATAATACTATTATAGGTAATTATTATTTTTTCTACAGTATTTTCTTTTTAATGTACATTTTCTTTTAATTTAAAATAGTGTCTTTTTAATTGTAATATATCTATCTATGAGAGAGAGGGAGAGAGAGTTATTTATTTTTTGGTCTGTGAGAGAGAGAAACATGCGTGTGTCGGTGCATAGTGTCGTGACAACTTTTGGTATGAATTTTTTTGGGCTAGCTCCTAGCGTCAGTCGTAACTGTTCGGAACGCGCGAAAGGGAAATTCGTTCCAAAATGGAAAAAATTTTAAAAGTACGACAAAAAAAGCATAACATAATATTGTTAATCGAATGTACAGAATACATAGTACGTCTATTGTGTAAAAAATCATTGAAAATTAAAAAAAAATATATTAAAAACTGTATAAAAGATGACAATTAACAAAAAAAATCGAAAAGAGGTTGACCTGAAAGGCCATCCTTGCAACTTCCCGCTAGTTTTAACCGTAAAGCTATAACTTTTTAACGCGTTATTTGATTTTGATGTTCAAGATGGCATTCGACGCTGTTTTTTGAGACCTAAAAACGTTACTAGAAGTGCAAAATCGATTAGTCAAAAAAAAAAAACACTTTTTTTGAAATTTTTCGACAACGATATCTCACGAACGAATCAACCGATTTTAATTTGCAAAACGGCATTCGACGTGGTTTTTTAAGCTTGAGAGCTGATTAGGTTATGAAATTGATCGATGTAACGGCCAAAAAGATATGCCCAAAAAAACATCATTTTTATTAACACGCTTTTATTAACTTCACCTGTATGTATGTATGTATGTTTGTAACTCTCCACTCCGCGGCTGCTGCCTCGGATTAGTCCCGTACAGGGTTGCCATTAGTGGGGATTTTTCACCACATGTGGGAAAAGTTCAACAAATGAAAGCAGTGTGGTAAAAAAGTGGGGAAGTGGTGATATTTATTGAAAAATACTATAGAAGTGGGGAATAATTATGGTATTTAAATAAATTATGCCTTTACAGCAAAAATATACGTATATTATAATTATTCTAAAACCTTAAATTAATATATTGGATGTATAGCTACTATTAATTATGGTCGCTATTCGCTGACGCGCTGACTGAAACTATTCTGTAAAATCCTAAATGTTGCACGTGCACTCTATTGAGTATTGACGGGAAATGTAAAGATAACATTGTTTACAGTATCACAAATAATAATGTAAGCGTTTGGCTTTATTACCAGAAGATACTTTCTATTGGTAATTTAAAAAAAATAACTATAAATAAATTTTAAATAGTTATTAGGTGCAAATTACATTACTTTTTCGATAAATATACCAATATTTATGAAAAATTGTATGTTGTTTTTTAATTTAGTTCTTTTTTATTATTTTTTTTTTTCGTTTCATATTATGTTTGTATTGATGTTTCTGCAACTGTGTTTATGCTTATTTTGATTATATTAAAAGAAATATATTTAAATAAAGTCAATAGTTTTATTTATGTTACTGTTATATTAAATTTGCCGCCATTTTTTACGAAGTAGGAAAAAGTGGGGATTTTGTCTTCAATAGATGTGGTGAAAAATTTTCTTATGGCATGGCAACGCTGGTCCCGTATCGTTATTTTTAGTCACTACCTCCCCGTGCCGGGAGTGGGTAATTTGTGCGCCAACTAAATAAACGAATAATGATTGAGTGAGGGTCTTGTAATCGTCACAGCAAATTAACGAATCTATTAAAATAAAATAAATTGGACTAAAAAGTAAAAAATAAATATAGTTTAAAAAAACTAAAAAACACGCTTTTATAGCATATGAAACTAACAAGTAAAAAAATAAATGTAATTAAGGAAAACTTAAAAGCATGTTTCTGAAAAACATCGAACTAAAAAGTTAAAAATAATTTTCAAAATAAAATTAAAACAAAAATAAATGAAAAATACTAGTATTATTGTGAAAAAAGCGTGGGCGCTGCATACCATATTTTTCGAATGTCAAGCGCCCACGCTTTTTTCACAGTAATACTAGTATTTTTCATTTATTTTTGTTTTAATTTTATTTTGAAAATTATTTTTAACTTTTTAGTTCGATGTTTTTCAGAAACATGCTTTTTAGTTTTCCTTAATTACATTTATTTTTTTAATTGTTAGTTTCATATGCTATAAAAGCGTGTTTTTTAGTTTTTTAAAACTATATTTATTACCAATTGTTTTTTTCGGTTATTTTGACATTTCTCGAAATCTACCGCTTCGAATCGGTTCAAACTTACAGGGAATCTAAGTTAGATGGAACTCTTTAGAACGCTTTTCATTTCATTCCGATCGGTCACATCGTTCAAAAGTTATAAGAGGTTTACATACATCCACACACACACACACACACACATCCACACATACATACAGACACCCTCGTAAAAATAGTCAGGGGAGGTTCCAAATACCTCAAAACGTTGAGATCCGATAAAAACTCGATTTTCGAAAAACGGGGTAAAACCAATAACTTCCCGATTTAAAAGAAAACGAATGTGGCAGTCACTGGGACTACCGGCAGAAGTTATACTTCTATGCATGCGCCCGGATTCATAAATTTAGCAAAATCATTATATTATATTCGTGTTCAGCGACCTCAAAAACCCCCTAGTACCGAGTGCACACTCATTTTGTATCGAGTTTGCATCAAATTCCTGGAAACGAGGTCCGTCTTAAGCACCAGGTGTTTCGGACACCATCGCCATTATCATATTCGTATTTAGCAACCCAAAAAAAACGCCGAGTTCCAAGTGTGCACTGATTTTGTACAGAAATTACATAAAACCCCTGGAGAAGAGGTTAATACCCTAGGCACCAAGTGACGCGGAGACTTTCGACATCATGATATTCGCGTTCAGCGACCCCAAAAACCCCGAGTACTTAAATTGAACCCATTTGGAATACTTACCGAGTTGTAATTTTTCTATCTATTGTCTGTTCGGAATGCACTTTTTGACTATTCTTAAAAACTCTGTTTATGTAGCCAACAACCTCAAAAGCATAGTGCAGGATATAATGCAACCATGTGACGGTACTATGGACTACAATAATGATTACTGAATATTATTATTATCATTAATAAAAAATACTAAACTTTATAAAATAATCTGTCAAACTCAATGTGATACGTCACTATGATATTCAAAACATTAGCTTAGACTGTTTTTTGTATATCTATCTCTTTTCAATGTACTGAATGTTTAAATGGTATTCAAAGGAGTTATGACTAAACATGTGGTAAATATTTCATCTTTGTTTTTACCGACCAATATTCCTTATATGTGTTTCTGTCTCTCTCTTACTCACACCATTACATATGTAATGGTTTTTCACATTTAACCCCACACAAACTTTTCCGCCGAGTGCACGAATAGAAGTATAACTTCAAAAAATTAATTTTTTTAGCGGGAAGTTAAAAAAAAATACGGAAAAAATATTAAAAATCAGAAGAAAATCGTAAGAATCTTAACAAACCATACAAGGTCGGATTTTTTTTTTTTTAATTTGGGAGAAATTGTTATTTTATTCAGTTACAATAATTAAAAAAATAAAACACAATAAAATAATCTTAACATACATCTGAATGTCTAAAAATGATTTAATGATATAATTTCACATAGAAAATAAATCCGTCTACTAAATTACTTTTAAAGTTTATTACATATTTTCTAATAATTCATTTTTCTAATTAATCCAGAGAAAACATTACGATTAATTCCGCTTTAAGTGAGGTGTTACAAATGGTAATTAATTTGTAACAATTTCATTTATTAAGGTAAACGTACAATTTTGTGAACACCTTCGATAGTGAAGTTTCGTTCCGGTATCTTGAGTTTTACGTGAAGAATGCAATCGAAAACATAGTGTACTTACTGTACTACATTCAGAACCGGCCCCAGAAATATCATTCATTATGTCTCTACAAAGTTTTTTAAAGCACTAGAAATTTGTTCTTAATTGCTTTTTTAATGGTTCAGAAACAGATCTAATAAGAATAATAACAAACAAAAAAGTATAAAACTTAAGATTTGGCTGGTTTTATCAAAAAAAGCATACAGAAATAGTGATTGTCCTCTTGGTCCGCTGCAACAACCCAACGGAAGATATATTAGACAATTAGACAATACGAAAAATAGCCACCAATGTCTTAATTGCGTGATTACACAACCAAATTATAAAAATTTATCGCTTTTATCATTATTTAAGATAACCTAAAGTAAGTTATGATTGTTCTTTTGCTCTCCTAAACAAGCAACTGTAAGCATTGAACAACTGAAGATAATCTTCATAGCATCGTAAAATAACAAAATCAAAGATTTAAACTACCTCTAGAACCATGTAAAGCAACTTGTTAAAATTTGCGATTGTACTCTTTTCGTTGTTAAACAAACAAATAATGAAAGATAAGAATTATTTTATGACCATGTTCATCAGAAACAAGAATAAATCACTGGATCTGTAGACAACAGCAGATATCAGCTACGATTCGTTACAGAATTTCGTACAGGCCATGGACATATCAATAGACATCTGCATGTTATGTAACTTTTTAACGGAGAGCAAAGCTGCAGATAATGTGGCAGGATACTTGAAACAGTTAAACATATACTGTACCATTGTGAGGCAATAAATAGCAGGAGACTGTCAATTTTTGAAGGCATCCAAAAACATCTGCACCTGTACAAACTAGTAGAGGGTATCTATATCTTGGATAGGTTAATATGAACCAATGAAAGAAGTACAAAAAGTCTAACTAGACTGCAGTACGACTAGTGACTATAAGTCAGACGGCTTCCACGTTAAAAAAATGTTCATCAGTGTTGATCACAGAACCTGATATGATCACTATGGTAAAACAATACAATTAAATAAAAGATATTAACTGCATCTGTATGTAACGATTACATCGTTATTTGTTTGGCCTGGCCTAAGAATATTTTATTTCATTAATTTCTCGTCTATTTTACTACGATATTTTTGGCCTGGCCTACGTCGGTTTGACTTTTTCGATTTCGCGACGATTCTGTGGAGTCGACGCAGTCTTGATTTCCGTATAAGCGGGGATCTTTTGGTTCACTCGGAAAGAATTGTCGGTATTTTCAATTCCTTTACTATTTGTGCTTCAAAGCCTACAGTTCTACTCTTATTTCTTCTCCCTTCATTTGGGCCATTGCCAAATTTTGAAGGGTCCAAGGATAGGACTATTGAAATTCGAACCATATTTTGGAAAGAAGTATTGGTTAAATAGAATTTTTCACGTGCCGCCATATTTCCTTTTTTTTGAGTCAGTCACCAAGGCCTGTAGCCAGGAGAAATTATTCAAATCCATTGTTAAGAAAACATCTTGCCATCGGTAATCGTCAACCCGAGAAAACCAGGAATTTCCGTCTACTACGACAACAGAAGAAAGAAAAAAATAAAAGATAAGAAATTAGTTTTCACTATAAATAACATAATAACATTTTTTATCATACCGATTATTGAAATATAAACAATTTAAACTGATTTATCTACTTTTATTTGCTTGTTTGTATTTTGGCGCCCTTATTTATTTGTTTGGGGGGAGTTAGAAAAAAAACCGGAAAGAAGCCACGATCCCTGGAGCTAGCAAGGGTAAGTTAACGTACAAAATTGGATTTGTACGTAACAATTTGGCGCCCAACGTGGGCGCCAATTTGTAATGTTAATGTCGCCAGTTGTAGCCAAAACAATCCCTTTGAGAAAAAGATATAGATAAATCTAAAGATAAAGATAAATCTCAAAGAAATTGCTTCAACTACGTTGGGCGCCAAATTGTAACGTACAAATCCAATTTTGTACGTTAACTTACCCTTGCTAGCTCCAGGGATCGTGGCTTCTTTCTGGTTTTTTTTTGCAGCTTCTTCTAGCAATTACATTAATTTAAGTAATTTTAAATTTTTTTTCCATCAAATTTAAATACAAACATGCAAATATTTTATTAATTGCTTTACTAACACTTAACTTTTTATCTTTATTTTATTTTGTTGAAATTCATTATTGATATTTTCAAGGCTAACCACTATTGTTTGGTATACTTCGAGTTTAATTTTTAATTTATCGAGTTTTATTTATCGAAGAATATTATTATCTTTACTAAATAGTTTTACCTTACAATTATGTTGCATTTCCGTTTAATGATTTTTCTATACAGAATGTCTCTTGAGATATTTCCTCAACATTTTGGATTATTATTTCTAAATTTGGAATTTAGTGTTTCTTTCTTATCTTATGGCGGTATTTCTTAGCTGATGTCGGCTTCTTAGCAGATTTTGAAGTGTTTGTGTCGTGTTATCATTATGTCCTTTTTTTTTTCGTTGCTATCTTTGCTTTTGTCTTTTTTCTTGACTTTATTGTGTGAGTGTGAGAGTTACAGTCAAAAAATTTTTTTGAATTCCTTTCATTTCTGTATTTTGGTTTTTCTTTTTTTCTCTCTTTTTATCTCATTTCTTTCAGTTAGGATTTGGAAAGTGGTTTTTGGAAATTGTTGTTATATCTTGAGTGTGGGTATTTATCGTTGTTTGCCGTGGGCATATTTTTGGTGTGGTCTGGAAGACCACATTATTACCGTGTAAGGTCTGTGAGACCTTAGTATCTTATAGGGGTCCGGGAGACCTCTTTATCGTGGAGCAGTTGGTAGTAACTGCTTCTTATCGCTTCTATTGGTGTTCCGTATGGTTGGGACACAATAGAAATTATCTTATCTTATCTTATTGTGTTGTGGGATTATGGTCTATATTGGTTTCTTTTTCGGCCGTTTGGGCTTATCTTTGGGAAACATATAGACTTTCCATGAATTTGTGTACCTACTCGGGGTTTTTGTTTTCCACATACCATTCTTTCATTTTTTTTATCGGAATTGAATTTTTGATACACCAAGTACAGAAATACTTTTAATATCTATGACTGTTTTTCACATACCTAGGACATTTTGATAAAAAGTTTGTGATTTTTCTTATGTTTCGTTGTTTGTAATTTTTTGTAGTTACCTGTTTGTGAAAAATATTAAGTTATCGTCTTATATTTTATCTTTTCTCGACATGTTTGAATTCCTTACTTTTGATTGAATTTTTTTGGATTTCTTTACACTGGAGTCACTTCACTGAAGGCAGTAGTTTTTTTTTAACTTTGCAATTTCTATTTCTTAGCTTTTTAATTCGAAAACTTTTTCAAAATTCATTTCATCTTTTTAAAATTAACTTCAATTGTCATTTAATTTTTTTGAATTTAAATTTTTTTATAAGGGTTGGTGAGTTCAGGTCAGTACTGTGCCTTAGGGATAGCATTTATTTGCGAGTACAGGCTGTCGCTGTTCCGCTGTGCCGCACCACCACGTTAGTAGAAAAAATTTTGTATTTTTGAATCCTTAGTTTGTTCCTTTTTCAAATTTTTTTTTTCCCTACTTTACTTATTAATTATTGCCTTTCAGTGTTCTTAGCGTTTGAGTATTCGTTTTCTGATCCGATCGATTTCGTCATTTTTACCTTTATTAACTGTCCTATTTTTTTTTTTGATGTTCACATTATTCCGTTGTTTGTTGTCATTTTGAATGATAAATATTATCGTTTATCTTTTTCATATCTCCAGTTATTTCTTGTCTTTTTATGATAGCAATTTCCTTTTATCTTTTTTATGTCTCTTGTTTGCTTAGCGATAAGACTTGTCAACTTATTTTTGATCTGAATATTAGTTGATTTATCTTTTAGTGTTTAGTCACATTTTCGTTCAACTGATATTTGGTTTCAATTTATCTCGTTCATTGAATATTTCCTTGGCTTTTGGGCTTGTTTTTATTACTCAAGTTGAGTAATTTTTCTTTTGTATTCAATGATTCCTGTTGACGTGAGTCTTATCTTTGTCTTCGTTGCTATGATAAATTATTTTACCTTTGGAGATAGACTTTTTGCCTTGTATGTCTCTACTTTGTGAACATTAATCTCTTGTTTCTTTTGTTACATCTCGTTATCGTTGTTTTCTTAAACGACCTTAAATAGGACAGTTATTAATTTATTTTTACCGATTGTGACTTAACAGTAAGGTTTCGTGTTTTTGAATTTTTTTTCGAGAATGTTTTGTTAGTATTACACAAATACTAGTGGTTACCTTTAATTGTTAAATGTTGTTTATTTTTTTTTACCGATTCACCAGTTTTTGATTATTCACTTTTTTAATGTTTTTGGATTTTAATAGTTTAACTTTTTAATAAAAAAAAAAAAGAATTTCCAATTCTTTTTTTTTTCCGCCAGGTTACCGTGGTGTAACGATTACATCGTTATTTGTTTGGCCTGGCCTAAGAATATTTTATTTCATTAATTTCTCGTCTATTTTACTACGATATTTTTGGCCTGGCCTACGTCGGTTTGACTTTTTCGATTTCGCGACGATTCTGTGGAGTCGACGCAGTCTTGATTTCCGTATAAGCGGGGATCTTTTGGTTCACTCGGAAAGAATTGTCGGTATTTTCAATTCCTTTACTATTTGTGCTTCAAAGCCTACAGTTCTACTCTTATTTCTTCTCCCTTCATTTGGGCCATTGCCAAATTTTGAAGGGTCCAAGGATAGGACTATTGAAATTCGAACCATATTTTGGAAGGAAGTATTGGTTAAATAGAATTTTTCACGTGCCGCCATATTTCCTTTTTTTTGAGTCAGTCACCAAGGCCTGTAGCCAGGAGAAATTATTCAAATCCATTGTTAAGAAAACATCTTGCCATCGGTAATCGTCAACCCGAGAAAACCAGGAATTTCCGTCTACTACGACAACAGAAGAAAGAAAAAAATAAAAGATAAGAAATTAGTTTTCACTATAAATAACATAATAACATTTTTTATCATACCGATTATTGAAATATAAACAATTTAAACTGATTTATCTACTTTTATTTGCTTGTTTGCATTTTGGCGCCCTTATTTATTTGTTTGGGGGGAGTTAGAAAAAAAAAAACCAGAAAGAAGCCACGATCCCTGGAGCTAGCAAGGGTAAGTTAACGTACAAAATTGGATTTGTACGTTACAATTTGGCGCCCAACGTAGTTGAAGCAATTTCTTTGAGATTTATCTTTATCTTTAGATTTATCTATATCTTTTTCTCAAAGGGATTGTTTTGGCTACAACTGGCGACATTAACATTACATGTACTAGATAAAACAACCCGATGAAAGTGGTAGTCGGTCTCCTGTCTTCATAAAATAATCAAAAGAAAGATGTGAATGGCTTCTACCAACATATTTACCATAATAATAGTTGTGACGGACTTGATGGCATTGTCAAACAATCAAATTAAAGATGTGAACTCCATCATATAAAATAAACCTAAACGCAGTTGCAATGGTTCTACTAAACAGAAGATGTAACCGCCCTTTATCACGAATTAAAATCCCCTGATTGAAGTTATACTTTACCTCTTCTTCTTATAAACAACTAACTAAAAGATGTTAATTGCTTTACCAGGCTTGATTGTACAATCTAAAAGTTTTGATTACTCTTATGGCCTCTACAATAACCAAATGAAAGAATTAAATAACCTCTATAAATAAATGAAGCATTTATAGTTTAAATATTTTCTCATCTGGTATATTAACATATTTTTATTCACCTTTATAATGTTATAAAAAACCGGTCCTGATTTTCAAGACCAGAGAAAGATTAAAGAAAACGAAGAAAAAGCATCCGTTGAAAGTCAGATGAAGGTTATGGACATCCGGAAGGTTTACTCAGTAGGTCAGTAAGGTAATGAGGTACGCGTGCGTACCTAATGTTTAAGCTGCACCTAAGTTTATTAACAAGTTGTCTTGATAAAAGACGTTGCCACCAGCGGTATTTCTCATTTTATGATCAATTTTATTTGCAGTTAGTTCCATATTTTGATTAAAAATATACAAATTAGTTTGGAATTAATCAGAGAAGTTTGTCTGTGATGCATATTTTGTAACAAATTCAGTAAAAATATGCAAAATGCTGAAATGGAAAAAATGTCATCTATCTAATGTAATGTTACATTAATGAACAAAAATTGTAAAATGCAGAATATTAGTTATTCTATCGCTTTACTAGTTTTGAAAAATATTTTCAAAAACATTGACCATTTAACTAAGAAGAAACAACTACTTCCCTGGCTATGTGCCTCGACGGATATTGAATTACACTTCAAAGTCAAATGGGGTTGGCATATCTAACATATAATTTAAACCAACCATTTTAGTTTGCAGTTAGAAGGGACAACATAACTTGTAGACCGGTTTCGACCTATTGGGTCTCGTCAGTACAAACTAAGATGGTTGGTTTAAATTATCTGTTAGATATGCCAACCCCATTTGACTTTGAAGTGTAATTCAATATCCGTCGAGGCACATAGCCAGGGAAGTAGTTGTTTCTTCTTAGTTAAATGGTCAATGTTTTTGAAAATATTTTTCAAAACTAGTAAAGCGATAGAATAACTAATATTCTGCATTTTACAAGATTTGTTCATTAATAACTCGCTTTATCAAGTACAGTTTTCTGTAATAATACTTTAATAGTATCAAGTCCAGGGTCTTGTTGTCAAATCGAATTTTGGTTTGCAGTTAAAGGTTAAGATATCACTACTATCACGGCGTTTACACTTTTGTTACTGAAAGTATTATATGGTTCGTGATTTTAGTCAAATCTTCAGTCAGCGATGATGCCTTAAGCTCGCTGACGGATAACATATACCTTGTACTGACGAGACCCAGTAGGTCGAAACCGGTCCACAAGTTATGTTGTCCCTTCTAACTGCAAACTAAAATGGTTGGTTTAAATTATCTGTTAGATATGCCAACCTCATTTGACTTTGAAGTGTAATTCAATATCCGTCGAGGCACATAGCCAGGAAAGTAGTTGTTTCTTCTTAGTTAAATGGTCAATGTTTTTGAAAATATTTTTCAAAACTAGTAAAGCGATAGAATAACTAATATTCTGCATTTTACAATATTTGTTCATTAATAACTCGCTTTATCAAGTAAGACACTATTACAGTTTTCGGTAATAATACTTTAATGTTACATTGTTACTATTAAATGGTCAATTGTTTACTGTAAAATGTCAACGTCAATGTTTTTGATTAAAATTATATCAAGTCAGAAAAATTGTTCTTTGATGCAAGTTGTTCTTCCATAGTTAACAACAAATTCATAATTAATCCTTTTTTGAAACCAAAAAAGGGAAAAATGTAAAACATGTCAAAGGTCACCTGTCAATAGTGTTGTTGAATTTCAATTGTTAACGGTCAATTTTATATAATGAAATGTCAACTTTCAAGGTTTTAATTTTAATTTGACTCCGAAATTAATCTGAGAACTTTGTGTGTCTCTTCCATAGTTCAAAACAAATTCTGAATTAATCTGTTTTCAAAACGAGAAAACGACAAAATGTAAAACCAGCCAATTGTCAAATGACACCTGACTAAAGTAATGTTGATATTCAACTGTTAACGGTTAATTGTATACCGTAAAATGTCAACTTTTAACATTTTAATTAAAATTATACTAAATCAGTGTGGAATTAATCTGAGAACTTTGTCTGTAATTCAAGTTGAACAAATTTAGAATTAGTCTAGCCAGAAAACGAGAAGAATGTAAAAAATGTAAATTGTCAAATGTCACCTGTTATAAATAATGTTCAATTTCAACTGTTAACAGTTAATTGTCTAACGTGAAATGACAATTGTCAACGTTTTGATTTATATTATACAAAGTTAGTTTAAAATTAATCCGAGAACTTGTGTATGTGATATAAGTAGTTCTTCCAAAATCAGAATAAATATATTTTTAAAATCGAAAAAAGATAAAACACTTTTCACTTTCATTTATTCTTTTTATTCGCTTTGAAATATGTTAAAACCGTTTTAGTAGAGCTTGATGGTTTTGTTTGATATTGAACACAACCCGTTCGGAATTAGTCAGAGAACTTTGTTTGTAACGCAACTTTTTGGTTCATAGTTCAAGTAACAACAGATGATAAAAGTAACAGAAGGTAATAAGGACAAAGATCAATGAAAAAATTGAATTTCGATGAATTTCATACCACTGGTGAAATAAACATTCATTCTGCTTTTCCTTTCTCTGATAGTCACGATATCGCAAACTACCAGTGGGGGAATGCGAGCAAACAGCTTTTACTCCACAAACAGGTTCTTCCTCTTCTTGAACTTGGCACTGACACTGGTGCTACTCCAGTGCAACAAGTGAATCTCTCTCTCAATTACCGACATACCTTACCTATTTTAACATTCTTGTCAAGGTCTATAATTTAGCAATATTTACAAAACCGAGATTTTAATTTAGATAAAAATGCAAATATTTCAAGTAGAAAATAGTGGAATTTTTTATTTGTTTTAGTCTAAAAAATTCATGTTTTTGGTTACAATTAGTACTTAGTGGTTAATTTTAATACGTTTAACTTCCCGTTAAAAAAATTAAAAAAAAATTTAAAATCGGGAAGTTATTGGTTTTACCTCGTTTTTCGAAAATCGAGTTTTCATCGGATCTCAAGGTTTTGAGGTCTTTGGAACATCTCCTGACTATTTTGTGTGTCTGTATGTACATATGTGTGTGTGTGTGTGTGTGTGTGTGTGTGTGTGTGTGTGTGTGTGTGTGTGTGTGTGTGTGTGTGTGTGTGTGTGTGTGTGTGTGTGTGTGTGTGTGTGTGTGTGTGTGTGTGTGTGTGTGTGTGTGTGTGTGTGTGTGTGTGTGTGTGTGTGTGTGTGTGTGTGTGTGTGTGTGTGTGTGTGTGTGTGTGTGTGTGTGTGTGTGTGTGTGTGTGTGTGTGTGTGTGTGTGTGTGTGTGTGTGTGTGTGTGTGTGTGTGTGTGTGTGTGTGTGTGTGTGTGTGTGTGTGTGTGTGTGTGTGTGTGTGTGTGTGTGTGTGTGTGTGTGTGTGTGTGTGTGTGTGTGTGTGTGTGTGTGTGTGTGTGTGTGTGTGTGTGTGTGTGTGTGTGTGTGTGTGTGTGTGTGTGTGTGTGTGTGTGTGTGTGTGTGTGTGTGTGTGTGTGTGTGTGTGTGTGTGTGTGTGTGTGTGTGTGTGTGTGTGTGTGTGTGTGTGTGTGTGTGTGTGTGTGTGTGTGTGTGTGTGTGTGTGTGTGTGTGTGTGTGTGTGTGTGTGTGTGTGTGTGTGTGTGTGTGTGTGTGTGTGTGTGTGTGTGTGTGTGTGTGTGTGTGTGTGTGTGTGTGTGTGTGTGTGTGTGTGTGTGTGTGTGTGTGTGTGTGTGTGTGTGTGTGTGTGTGTGTGTGTGTGTGTGTGTGTGTGTGTGTGTGTGTGTGTGTGTGTGTGTGTGTGTGTGTGTGTGTGTGTGTGTGTGTGTGTGTGTGTGTGTGTGTGTGTGTGTGTGTGTGTGTGTGTGTGTGTGTGTGTGTGTGTGTGTGTGTGTGTGTGTGTGTGTGTGTGTGTGTGTGTGTGTGTGTGTGTGTGTGTGTGTGTGTGTGTGTGTGTGTGTGTGTGTGTGTGTGTGTGTGTGTGTGTGTGTGTGTGTGTGTGTGTGTGTGTGTGTGTGTGTGTGTGTGTGTGTGTGTGTGTGTGTGTGTGTGTGTGTGTGTGTGTGTGTGTGTGTGTGTGTGTGTGTGTGTGTGTGTGTGTGTGTGTGTGTGTGTGTGTGTGTGTGTGTGTGTGTGTGTGTGTGTGTGTGTGTGTGTGTGTGTGTGTGTGTGTGTGTGTGTGTGTGTGTGTGTGTGTGTGTGTGTGTGTAAACATCTTATAACTTTTGATCGGAATGTACTAACAAGCGTCCCAAAGAGTTCCATCTGACTTAGATTCCCTGTAAGTTTCGACCGATTCGGACTGGCAGATTTTGAGAAATTTCGAAAAAAAAAAATTGTAAAAATGATGTTTTTTGGGCATTTCTTTTTGGCTATTACATCGATTAATTTTTTTTTAATTTATCGGTTTTGCACTTCGGATAACATTTTTAGGTCTCAAAAAACTGCGTCGAATGCCGTCTTGAACATTAAAATCGAATAACGTGCTAAAAAGTTATGGCTTTTTAAACATTCCCAAAAAAAGCTTAAAAACGTCAAAATACGTCACGTTACTATAGCTTTGCGGTTAAAACTATTAATTAGTATTGAAATAATTAGATTAATATTCTGTGGGAATCATGCCAAAGTTTTTTTAGCTTAGTTTTTGATTTAAGACAAATAACTGTAAATTAAAGATTTTTAAAATTTAACGGGTACCCTACACTAGTTAACCTTACAAAAAAATAGTTTATTTATAGATAAGTAAAAATAATATGCACTACGTTTAAAAATAATCACAATTTATAAAAAGTTCTTTTTATAAAAGAAAGTTTTTTTTTGTGATTATAAGTCATATTACTATTATTAAATTATTACTCCCTTGGCAAATAGCGCTTTATCGAGATAGATTACGGCATAGTCCACAGTATAGTCTAAAAAAAATTTCTAAATTAGTTTATTTTATTAACAGTTAAAATAATAATTACTGTTGTCACATGTAGAACAAAAAAAAAACTTCTCTCTCGCGTAGTCGATCCCATTATGATAACATAACAGAACTGTCACCTTGACTCATATTCGACGCTTAATCAACTAGGCTACGAACCACATACTTAAAAACTTTCAAAATGATAACATGTATACACAATTTATATCATATTTCATATCAATTCAGTATAAATTTCGAAATTTATGTATATACTTAAACACACTTGAAACATGCATTGTCATCCAGTTCTTAGCTATCCTGAAAATTTCAAAACTCTAGGTAGTCGGGAAATAGGTTTAAATTGGATTACAGAATTCCACGGAATGACACAGAGACAAAGAACACGGTGAAAATATAAAAAACTTTCTAAAAAAAAAGTAATACTTGACAAGTTACATTCTTTAACATTTCCTCGCATGTATTAAACACATTTTGACAGCAGAAAGCGCTGATGCTAGTTATAAAAAGGGTAAAGGGTAAAGTATTCATCTAGAATCTGCTTATGAACAGATGTAGGGTTGCCATCCGTCCGGGTTTCCCCGGATTTGTCCTTTGTTTAGGATGCGTCCGGGGACCGTCCGGTCGTTGTTGTGTTTGTAGTCCGGATTTGGATCATAGATAAAATAAATAATGTTTAGCGAGTTAGTTTCTAATGTGAAAAAAGTAATAGTGGCTGGCTTTGTTCGACGAATATTTCGATGGTAAACAAGAAACATAAAACTAATTCCCTCAAATATAGCTACGTACTTTGTAAGATCAACTTTGGAAGATCTCCTTATTCAAGCAGTTGAAGACGCACTCGTCTTTCATACAGTATGATCGATCATGAAGCTATAACATTATTGCTATAACATTATTGGTTGGATACGTAGAAGATTGCTTAAAAGGAGGAAACAATATGGAAGAAATTGTCTTACATCCTGCTACAGCTGGTGATAGAGGCCTTAAATTACTGGTAATGTTAAGTGTAGTATTTCCTTCTCATTTTCATTATACAGGCGTCTTAGAGCAATTGATGGGATTATTAAAATTGGAAGATGATAATATTGCTCCATTGGTACTTTCAGTTTTCACTTACTTGGAAAATATAGATGTTTATGTAAGTATTAAATTTCTATAAAACGTACGAAATATACCTAAGTAAATTCTAATTATTTGCAGATGAAAAGTTTCCTGAAGTTATGAATAGATTAGCACCAATATGTTTAAACTGGTACAAATTTTCATGCAATCGAAATAGCAACCGGAGTCCTAAGCTCTTTCTCGGTTGTCGAACTTAAAAATGATACAAAACGAACCATTTATAATAAATCATGCATGCACGAAACTATTTTCTTTTGGGATTAAATATTTTGATGTAAATAAAGGAATTACTTCAAAAGTTCTCGAAATTGGACTCACGGAAAGATTCGACATAATTGCTGAACTGGTTATACAACAATTTCGCTAGCAAGAGTATTGCGTTTAGTGGTGACAACTGCAACAGAAACTTAACAGTGTTTTCCAGAAACTTACACAAATTCTTAACCTCAACATAGTTGGCATGGGTTGCTCTGCACACATCATTAACAACGCAGTGCATCACAAATGCGATTTGCTGCCAGTCGATGTTGATTATATTGTCTTAAAAATCTAAAAAAATTTTTCTACTTACACAGTACGAACTAAATATCTTAAGGACTTATGTGAAACAGCTGATGTCGAATACAAGCAACTTCTCAAATACAAGACACTATGGTTAAGTCTGTTTCCAGCTATCGAACGATTTCTGAAACTCTACTCTCCATTAAAGGATTGTTATGAATGGCTTGTAAGGCTACCTGTTTGGATTAAACAGTTCTTTGAAAATCTACCGGGGCTGTCTATGTTTCTAAGTCACTCTTTTATGCACATCATTAATTCAAAAATAGAGAAACTAGAAAAATGTGATAATTGAAACAAGATAAATACTTAAACCTTAACTTAATCACAAGAAGTTTAGACGACCGAATTAAAGAAAATTTCTTGCCGTTGAATATTCATAGCATTTTGTGCAAAGAAAATGACAATACAAAAATAGAGTTTAAATTTTTTTTCTAAAATTCTATACCGAAATAAAAATGTACATTGAAGCCTTTTAAACAATTCAATAAATTTGGTTAAAATTTTGTTTGTTATAATTTTTTTTTCAGAAATGTACCTAAGAAGACTGCTAATAGTGATTTAAAACTATGAAAAGATTGATTTTGTTTTGTTTTTAAAATGTTTAAAATTGTATTAAATAAAAGTTAATTCATATTCATTAAAACTACTGAGTAACTTTGAAAACATACTCTGTTTAAACGTCCGGGTTGTGTTCAGGTTGTTTTCAGCCATGTCGACCTGATTGCCCCCATTGTACCCGCATGGAGCAGAACGAGGAAAAACTTGCATTAGTTACGGTTGTGCCAGAAGACCAGAGCTCTATGCTAGAGAAGCAACAAGAAAACGATCCCGTTCTGAAAAAGATTCGGGAATGGAAGAGAATGGACCATCGTTCGTTGTGGAGAGAGATATCCTCATCCTCTCCTACTTTAAAAACATATTGGGCCCAATGGAACTCTTTAATTTTGGACAGTGGGCTCCTTCAAAGACTTATAAAAAATTCCGAGGGCACAGAAACAAGGAAACAAATAGTGGTCCCAAGAAATGCTGTACCAGAAATTTTAAATTCAGGTTTCTTGTCTTGATTTATAGATTTTTGAGATGGCAACCCTATATAGATGGATATTGCGATTTTAAAACTACTCCTATAATAAGTTAATTTATTAGAGAATTGACCATTTGTAGACAACTGACAGTGATTGACATTTCCATGCATGTAAATGATAAAATTTTACTCTAGAGAGCACTGATATTAATATGTACAACTCGCTTATAAAGTGAAGAACGATTATGCAGATATTTATGCTTTAAAGAACTCTTTTTTTAAACTATGCCAGTACATTGAGTTAATAATACTAAAACTTATCACAGATTTAATTATTTGTTGACAATTGACATTGATTGTTATTTCCATGAACGTATTGGCTAGGTACAATTTGAAACCAAAAGTCGTTGATGCTAATATGTAGAAATATCCTATAAAATTAAGGAAAAAGACTTGTTAATTTCTACTATCTAAAATCTGCTATCATTTCCTTGTCCAAATCTTGTTTTTAAATTTGAAATTTACCATTAGCAGCTTTATATTCTAACCGAGTAATTTTTTTACAAGAGTCTTTTTCGTATACAATATACAATGTTAATAATAAGGATATCACATTCTTATGATATCATAATACATGAATATATCATAAATTAAATATATAAAGGTATCCAAAAGCAAAAGTATGAAGATATTAAAAATATTAATAGGAATTCATACCCAACCTGCAGTGGACAGATCTGAAACACATACAATGATTGAAAGTGACACTGTAGATGCCACAAAAGGGCATCCGATTTGTGCCACTGTTAAATGTATTATTAAAAAAAAGGTAAATTGGATAAAAAATTTAATGCTCTGTGGGCTGACAAGTTGAGACTACCATGCACATCATATCAAATCGTAACACTGTTCCCTAACAGAAATCTCTTCAATTTTTTGAAAAAAGTTTGATATTTGTTATAGTTTTTAAATCATTTCGATTTTTGTTATATAGTTTAGGAGTCAAAAATGTATAATATTTTTGCTCGTTTACAATAGAAGTTTTTGGTCATTGCAAATCACTGCTATGACTAGCCTTGGCGGCATAGGCATGTATAGGATACATTTGAAGGCGCGATTCTTTATGGAAAATTTAATACATGAGAATGTATATAATTGTTTTAATGGTACAACTGTTTAAAAAGTAAATCAGTGGAATATAACAACAGTGTTTTTTTAATAAAATATTTCTAAGTTCATAAAATGTTTGTTCTTTGTCAACTGAATAGCGTGAACACCTCACTTTAAAAAGGGACGAAGACAGACGCCAAAGTAACGGAAATATGTTCTTACCCTTCTGCACATACACGGCCCATCCAAAGACCCATCACATGCATCCCTGTGCAATTTAATACTAACAAGGGTTAGACAAAATTTGTTTTTTTGATATTCAGAGCTAAGCGATTACGGCATAGCCATTGTTTAACTTTCTTCAAATAAATGTTAGAAGCATTATAAACCTCCAGCCATCTGTCCCTCTCAAAAGTGTTATCCGCATAAGCTGTAATAGCTCCGGGAATCTACAATATACCTCGATATGCAATTACATTTCACTGACGTCATTGTGAGGTAAATGCAGGTGGAACCAATGCGAGGTTCGAATGAATGCTAGTTGTCAGGTTTAACTTAGAAAAACTTACTATCTTTGTCTTATTAACGCGCAATAGAAAGAGATACTTTTAAGAAAAAAGCAACACTAGAGAACATAGCGCCGCTTGTCATTTGTCTTAAAAGTATCTCTTTCTATTGCGCGTTAATAAGACAAAGATACTAAGTCTTTCTAAGTTTAACCTGGCAACTACGATTCATTCAAACCTCGCATTGGTTCCACTTGCATATACGTTACAATGACGTCAGTGACATGCAATTGCTTATCTAGGTATAGTATATATAATGTAAAGAGAATAGGTGCCAAGATAGTGTCCTGTGGCAGACCAACTCTCACCGAATTTTCATCACTAAGAATTTTATTTATGATAGTTTCTGCTTCCTGTTAGAAAGATAGTTATTGAGTAAATTTTGGGGAAGACCCCTGATTCCCATAATTTCCAGTTTTTCAAGCGGTCCATCATGTGGAACAGTATCAATTGCCTACGATAAGGTCTCTTAAATTTGTTGGACAGAAATAAAATTATGTTTATCTATGAAACTAACAATTTTGGACATTTTATAGATCTTTCTAAATACGTTAAGGTTGACCAAGTGAACTTCATTATCTGTTTGTTAAAAGTCCATTGCATCTCCAAAAAGCTTGCGTTTGGGTTAGAATATTTCCAAAAGGGCTATTTCTCCCAAAATAGTGCCACAGCATATACGACCAGCTAAACATTTCAATTTTTTGAAGACAGTAATGAGCAGGAATACCTACTGATATTCTATTTTCAAGCAGGTAAATTTGTGCGTTATTTTTATATCTTCAAATGTCAAAAAAACATGTATTTAACGCCAATTCAAAATTTGGAACAACTACGGAATCGAATAGCAAATAAGTATGACGAGATCAACAAATCAGGGCATAAATATTTAGCTATTAAGTTACTTTCCATTTAGTGTGTAGTGCTGCTCGGTCCAATAGGCATGTTGACAGTAGTTGTAAATCCATGCAAAGTTAAATTTAAATGATTAATGGTAATATTTAAATACCTAAAATCATATTTATTAAACGTAATTAATAATATTTTATTAATTAAAATTAATTCAAAAAACTTTATTTAATACACATTATCACGTGACTGTGAACGCCTATCACAGCGCATGACGTCATGAACCGATAAACAACTTGGCGTCGCTTGGTGTCACTGTGTGAACGAGTTATTTCTTTGATTTCTCTCGCTAATTACTCGCTATTAGTATTTGTAACTCATTTGTTATCATAAACCGAATTGTGTTTACATTATGGAGACTGGATTCATCAAAGGAAACAGTTCTAACTTGCCGAGAATCGATTGTTTGATGGTGGCGAATTTCTTTGCTACAAACAAAGATTTTTGTGCAGCGGAACTTAACATAAATTTTTTATAGCCTGTTTTTCTTCGTAATTACAATGTTCAACTCGTATATTTTTTAGATTAGATTTTAAAATATTATCGGTGTATTCGTTTAATTTAGAATCGGTTTCCATTTTTTCAATAAAATTTATATCTGCGATATCTAATTTTTCAATTTTAAAAGGTTTATTAATATTAATTTTTATTGGTTCTTTCCTTAATTAGTAATGGTGGTAGTTGCAAAAAATTTATTTACGTTTACAACTGCGCAGGGTGATTCTATTTGATTGCCAAAATTAATATAATTTACAAGTCCTGTTCCGCTTTCTATGTCAACGGGTAATTTTAGAATTTGGGATGTCCTAGCGGGAATATTAATAGAATAATATTACGTTAAGTTTCTTTTTTAGTTGTGTTAATTCTTCTAATTCGTATATTATTGGTATTTCTGTATAAGGAGTTTTTTCTCTAAATTTACAGTTGCTTTTAATTGTTTTAATAAATCAATACCAATTAATCCGTCATATTTTTGACTAAAATTAAATAAATAGAACTTATGTCGTTCGTTAACTTAAAAATTTTTAAAAACAGGTATATTTATAACTTCATTGTTGTAAGAAATACTGTGGGCAGTTTGAATATTAAAATCTTCATTTTTTACATGTACATCTACATACACACACACTTTGTATTTATTATTAACTAGTATTAAAGCCTAAAACTAATTATTTCTCAAGAGAACTTTCAAGTTCCTTAGAGTTTGACAGATCGCGAGCATTGTTTATCGGTTCGTGACGTATTCAAAGTCACATGACAGTTTTGGGCGTTTTAGCAGGAAATTTTATATCTATTCTAATTTATCACTTTTTTCTTTAAAATAAAACCATTTTTATTATTAAAATATTTTTTTCGCGGTTATTAAGAGTTTATCTATAAAATAAAAGCAGATCCGGAAATTAGTCAACATCCCTATTCTGAACCATTGAGTAGGTACCTACTGTACAAAATGTGTGACATTTACAGTAATATGAATGTTCCATTTGGTACTCGTTAGTACTAACAGTCGTTATAGACAAAAAAAAAAGGAAATATATAATAATCAACATAATTTGGAAATAATTGCAAAGTCAACATATCAGAAATGTTTACTTTTTTCCATTAAATCATATTTGTTGCTTTCCACTCATTATGCGGTATTGTTTTAAACCGTTTGGTACTATTATAGGACATGTATTCAAACTTTATGTTAAACTGATACTTACGTTACTTAGTAACGTTATATAGGTACTGTACTTTTTGGTACCAGATTTTCTATATACATAAAGAAAAGAAAATTAATTGTTCACACAGTACAAAACTGCTTAAAACAGTATCATAAATCAATTTGAAACTTAGAGCCCATACAAGTAGGTAATAAGCTGCCACGTTTTAGGAACATCACACGCTACCTCTGTATGCTCTAAGAATGGAAAGCTTCTAAACTGTCAATTAAGAAATGTCTTTTTGTAAAAGTTCAAGTTTCTACACAATTTCACAGCTTAATCCAATTACGATTTATCTTGATGACTCATTAGAAGCATTTTATTAATTGTAAACTTTGTTTTGTTTTATTTGCATTCCTTTTCTTATATGCACAAATAGATCATCAATTTGAGGTTGGAAAAATTGAAACCGCAATTGGAATTAATATTATTTACTTTAATCAAATAAAACCTACACCGGTTTGTCCTCAATTCCACGATACACGGAATCTAAAGACCAATATGGCTTACCTCGAGATTTTTTTACATTCTTTTCAACAAAGTAGGCAATAAACTTATTTAGTAAATACGGGTATTGTGTAATAGAATGTTAACACATTTTTGAATTTTTACAATAGTGTAGTTCTTTTAACAATTGTAATCTCATACTCAATAGATTGGTTTTATGAAACTACTCCCTTTTAAGTTATTAAATACAAAAAATAATTTAAGATTCCTCAATTGTGATAAAAATATCTTATATTTTTATATTTTCATGTGAAACTTAAAAAAAAGACATGAACATAAATAGTAAAAGAACTTATCGGTTGTTTGCCGACACCTAGGGCTTCACACGAGAACGAGATTTTTCTCATCTCGTCTCGTTCTCGTCTCGCTTTTCCGAAACGAGACGAGACGAGACGTTATGGAAAATACTATGGGCGATACCGAGACCACATACAGAGCAACCCGAGAGTCTCGTTTTTAGTCTCGTTAAATTTTTTTTATGATGTTTTTATTTGAAAAATCAGAAATGGCCTGCATAGAAAACAATTTATTTTAGAAAACATAAAATCTGGTGACCATCTGTGATATATTTTATTGTAAATTTAAACAGAAATCACTAACCGAGTATGATTTTTGTAAAATTATTAAATTTATGTCTATGTAAAAATATTTTTGTATAATAGCGTAATAAATATAGCATTAAAAAATTATTTATTATTTCAGTTTATATAATATTTATAATAATTATTTACAATTAAGCGGGACGAGACGAGACAACTAGTAACGAGACGAGACCGAGACTTAAACGAGACTCAATTTTTTGGGAATTGACGAGACCGAGACGAGATTTTTGTTACTCTCGCCTCGTGTGAAGCCCTATCGACACTGGACGTAAAGTTTATGTGCAGTATTTATAAAATTCTACAACGTTGCAAGGATGTATGTGTATTAATACAAATGAACTAATAAATAATCAATTATACCTGTTTCAAGATTTCTAGCTTGGCTGCTCTCTGGAAGTCGAATAATAATTTCGTTTTCTTTTAGAAACCTGAGACATCGGTCAAAAATGTTTTCATCAGTTTTTACATGTTTACTAGTTCTTGATATATGTTTTATATTTAACACTCCTGCGACAACCTGTTTTTGTTCTAATCCATCCACATATGATTTTAATTCTTCTTCTAAACATTCTAAAGATTCACCACACTCTTTACCGTAGACTAACACCACAAAACATAGCAATAAAAATACTTTACTAGTAACCATTGTTACGTTTTTTACAAATAGAGACTAAATGGTATTAAAAAGTGATACTTCATTTATATTTTTTAGTAAGAAACTATAGCGGGAGATTTTTTGATAAAATATGTAACACGGATAAAGAAAAATACTGTGCTAAAATCGTGTATTGGAATATAATCAGCTTAGACAACGTACCCTCTATGTTGAAGTTACTGTTTTGCATTATTAAGTGTGAAATTTTTATTTTAGTTTAATTTATTCCAACTGTGTAAGTTCCGTAAGTGAGATTTTACGCATATACAATAAGCACTTTTTAATTTTACGTAGGTACATAGTTGCATATAAATTGGTATCTACCAAATTTTTATAGATCTTTTTAAAATTCTAATCATTTATTTTGTTATATTTACAAACGTACTCTTTTGCGCTACCCTTAGTTTTTCGTTTTCGATATATGTTGTCAAATATACGAGGAGCGCTTTTTGCTGTATTAAAAAATTTACAAACAAACGGTACTTCTCAAAAAATAATTAAAAATAATTTTATTAATTATTTTTGATTATAAAAACAATGATTAATTAATAAATTGTAGCATTCCCAAAAAACCACCTTAAATAATATTATATTCTCGTTTACACCCTTGTCGGTATGCAACCAACTTTACCTATTCAAGCACAGTTGCATATCTTTAATTCAAATTTTGACAAGCGGATGCGGATATCGAACGTAAATACTCGATAAGGACGGAGATAAGCAACCAGGGTAGCAGGACGCATTTTTAGCGGCACTTATTTCAAAATAATTTATATCATCTTCTTTAGGTATATGTTTTATGTTTAAACTTCCTTTTATTCTTATAATTGTAATTCAAATTAGTTTTATGTTTAATTTTATTGTCATTATCATAATCTAATCTGTTTTTATATTTAATATCACCCTCATATATTTTATTTTCACATTTTGCTTCTTTATTTGTATAATAATTATCTTTATCTTTCTTCTTATCATCATCATATTCATCATTTAATTTTAATTTCATAATTTCATATTCTTGTTTCATTTTGTTTTTATATGTAACATGTTCTTTATAATAGTTATTTTTACTTTTTCCATTCTGTAAAATGTCTTCGTAAATATATTCTTCTTTATATCGTCTCATAGGTTTATTTTTATTTATATTTGTTTCATACATTTCTATTAATTCAGATTTATCTTCATTTTTAAGTTTATTTTCCCCCATATCTTTTTCTTCAGGAGATTTAATTTCATAGTCCTTATTAATTACTGATTTGTCATAAATTGTTTTCATATCTTTTATTGTTTCTCTATACATTTCCATTTGTTTCTTCATTTCATCTTTAAATGCTTCCATATTCTTGTTCATGTCTTCTTTAACTCCATGTAAATCTGATCTTATTAATTCAATTTGCTCAGTCATGTTTTTTTCATAGAATCCATATTTCATGTCTTTTTTCATAGAATCCATATTTACATTTAATGCTTCCATATTTTTGTTCATTTCTTCTTTATTTTCTTGTAAATTCTTTTTCATTGAATTCATATCTTCTTTTATTGCTTCTGTATTTTTGTCTTGTTTTTCTTGATTTTCTTGTAAATTCTTCTTCAAATCTTCTCTTAATTTATTATTCATTTTTTCTAAAAATTTAAACATCCTATCCATATCACTTTCTTCATGTTTGTTACCATTACTTTCAATAATTGCTTCTATTATTGTGGTATTCTCTTTTTCATCTCCCGAATCATTTGTTTCCATAATATTTATATCATCATCTTTTTGATGATCTCCTTTTTGCTCATTATCCCTAACCTGTCTTTGTCTTCTTGTTTCCATAATTATTTTATTTTTTAATAATTTTACAATTTATGTTTAACTTTCAATTAGATAATTTTAATTTTATGATTTATGTTTAATTGTTTTAATAAAATTCTCCCCACAAATCACTGCCTCTATTATATAAATGCAAATATCTTACCTATCTGTCAGTCCCGTCTGTCAAGGTCCTTGGAGGTGTCTCGAATTTTGAATTTCTAGTTGCTTGTAGGATGTCTTGAATTTTCAGTTCTAGGTGCTAGTAGTTGTCTCCAATTTGCACTTCAGGTACTTGTAGGTGGCTCGAATTTGCAGTTCAGGTGCTTGTAGTGGACTCGAATTTGCAGTTCTAGATGGTTGTAGAGGGCTCGAATTTGCAGTTCTAGGTGCTAGTAGTGGGCTCGAATTTGCAGTTCTAGGTGCTAGTAGTGGGCTCGAATTTGCAGTTCTAGGTGCTAGTAGTGGGCCCCACGTTGGTTCGACAATTTATTATTAAATATGTTTTCTTTGGCTCCGGCTGTTGGGTCTGGATTCTAATAATATTCTTCTTTAATTACTCTTCTTTATTTAATTTAAAGAAATATTTATTCAATTGAAACTTTATATTAACTTTAACTTTCAATACATATCATTCAAATTCAAATTATCAATAAAAAAAAAATAAAAAATCAATAACCGTCTCTATAACATTTCATCTCCTATTTATATAAATTATCAAAAAAAATAGTCACTGGTCTATGTCGTCACACTTTACAGTAAGATGTCTCATTTACACAATAGACACAGTGATACCATAACAATATATATATATATATATATATATATATATATATATATATATATATATATATATATATATATATATATACAAAAGGGGAAAATTATTGGGCATGTACGCAAAAAGGATCAATAAGGCCACGAGTAGGAATGGTAACCGCAGACATGCATGTTTCTGGCTCATTAGCCGTCATCAGTGCGGCATAACCAAGTAGGGTATTGCACTTGGCTAGCAAAAGTGTAGGGTACTTGGGAGCAAAGGATGTTGTGGAAACATGTGTAAAGAAACATAAAAACACAAAAACAGCGAAAACTCACACAAGAGTCCTATCGCCATTTTGTGCTTTCGGCCAGCTGTGCCAATGGGTTTTCGGCTAGCAACTAGCGTCGCAACGTTGGCGAAACGGACTCATTGTATTTGAGTCGTTCTAAGCCCAGGATATGAAATAAACAAAGTGCCAAGAAAATGCGTATTAATATAAACAAAAGGGGAAAATTATTGGGCATGTACGCAAAAAGGATCAATAAGGCCACGAGTAGGAATGGTAACCGCAGACATGCATGTTTCTGGCTCATTAGCCGTCATCAGTGCGGCATAACCAAGTAGGGTATTGCACTTGGCTAGCAAAAGTGTAGGGTACTTGGGAGCAAAGGATGTTGGGGAAACATGTGTAAAGAAACATAAAAACACAAAAACAGCGAAAACTCACACAAGAGTCCTATCGCCATTTTGTGCTTTCGGCCAGCTGTGCCAATGGGTTTTCGGCTAGCAACTAGCGTCGCAACGTTGGCGAAACGGACTCATTGTATTTGAGTCGTTCTAAGCCCAGGATATGAAATAAACAAAGTGCCAAGAAAATGCGTATTAATATAAACAAAAGGGGAAAATTATTGGGCATGTACGCAAAAAGGATCAATAAGGCCACGAGTAGGAATGGTAACCGCAGACATGCATGTTTCTCGCTCATTAGCCGTCATCAGTGCGGCATAACCAAGTAGGGTATTGCACTTGGCTAGCAAAAGTGTAGGGTACTTGGGAGCAAAGGATGTTGGGGAAACATGTGTAAAGAAACATAAAAACACAAAAACAGCGAAAACTCACACAAGAGTCCTATCGCCATTTTGTGCTTTCGGCCAGCTGTGCCAATGGGTTTTCGGCTAGCAACTAGCGTCGCAACGTTGGCGAAACGGACTCATTGTATTTGAGTCGTTCTAAGCCCAGGATATGAAATAAACAAAGTGCCAAGAAAATGCGTATTAATATAAACAAAAGGGGAAAATTATTGGGCATGTACGCAAAAAGGATCAATAAGGCCACGAGTAGGAATGGTAACCGCAGACATGCATGTTTCTGGCTTATTAGCCGTCATCAGTGCGGCATAACCAAGTAGGGTATTGCACTTGGCTAGCAAAAGTGTAGGGTACTTGGGAGCAAAGGATGTTGGGGAAACATGTGTAAAGAAACATAAAAACACAAAAACAGCGAAAACTCACACAAGAGTCCTATCGCCATTTTGTGCTTTCGGCCAGCTGTGCCAATGGGTTTTCGGCTAGCAACTAGCGTCGCAACGTTGGCGAAACGGACTCATTGTATTTGAGTCGTTCTAAGCCCAGGATATGAAATAAACAAAGTGCCAAGAAAATGCGTATTAATATAAACAAAAGGGGAAAATTATTGGGCATGTACGCAAAAAGGATCAATAAGGCCACGAGTAGGAATGGTAACCGCAGACATGCATGTTTCTGGCTCATTAGCCGTCATCAGTGCGGCATAACCAAGTAGGGTATTGCACTTGGCTAGCAAAAGTGTAGGGTACTTGGGAGCAAAGGATGTTGGGGAAACATGTGTAAAGAAACATAAAAACACAAAAACAGCGAAAACTCACACAAGAGTCCTATCGCCATTTTGTGCTTTCGGCCAGCTGTGCCAATGGGTTTTCGGCTAGCAACTAGCGTCGCAACGTTGGCGAAACGGACTCATTGTATTTGAGTCGTTCTAAGCCCAGGATATGAAATAAACAAAGTGCCAAGAAAATGCGTATTAATATAAACAAAAGGGGAAAATTATTGGGCATGTACGCAAAAAGGATCAATAAGGCCACGAGTAGGAATGGTAACCGCAGACATGCATGTTTCTGGCTCATTAGCCGTCATCAGTGCGGCATAACCAAGTAGGGTATTGCACTTGGCTAGCAAAAGTGTAGGGTACTTGGGAGCAAAGGATGTTGGGGAAACATGTGTAAAGAAACATAAAAACACAAAAACAGCGAAAACTCACACAAGAGTCCTATCGCCATTTTGTGCTTTCGGCCAGCTGTGCCAATGGGTTTTCGGCTAGCAACTAGCGTCGCAACGTTGGCGAAACGGACTCATTGTATTTGAGTCGTTCTAAGCCCAGGATATGAAATAAACAAAGTGCCAAGAAAATGCGTATTAATATAAACAAAAGGGGAAAATTATTGGGCATGTACGCAAAAAGGATCAATAAGGCCACGAGTAGGAATGGTAACCGCAGACATGCATGTTTCTGTCTCATTAGCCGTCATCAGTGCGGCATAACCAAGTAGGGTATTGCACTTGGCTAGCAAAAGTGTAGGGTACTTGGGAGCAAAGGATGTTGGGGAAACATGTGTAAAGAAACATAAAAACACAAAAACAGCGAAAACTCACACAAGAGTCCTATCGCCATTTTGTGCTTTCGGCCAGCTGTGCCAATGGGTTTTCGGCTAGCAACTAGCGTCGCAACGTTGGCGAAACGGACTCATTGTATTTGAGTCGTTCTAAGCCCAGGATATGAAATAAACAAAGTGCCAAGAAAATGCGTATTAATATAAACAAAAGGGGAAAATTATTGGGCATGTACGCAAAAAGGATCAATAAGGCCACGAGTAGGAATGGTAACCGCAGACATGCATGTTTCTGGCTCATTAGCCGTCATCAGTGCGGCATAACCAAGTAGGGTATTGCACTTGGCTAGCAAAAGTGTAGGGTACTTGGGAGCAAAGGATGTTGGGGAAACATGTGTAAAGAAACATAAAAACACAAAAACAGCGAAAACTCACACAAGAGTCCTATCGCCATTTTGTGCTTTCGGCCAGCTGTGCCAATGGGTTTTCGGCTAGCAACTAGCGTCGCAACGTTGGCGAAACGGACTCATTGTATTTGAGTCGTTCTAAGCCCAGGATATGAAATAAACAAAGTGCCAAGAAAATGCGTATTAATATAAACAAAAGGGGAAAATTATTGGGCATGTACGCAAAAAGGATCAATAAGGCCACGAGTAGGAATGGTAACCGCAGACATGCATGTTTCTGGCTCATTAGCCGTCATCAGTGCGGCATAACCAAGTAGGGTATTGCACTTGGCTAGCAAAAGTGTAGGGTACTTGGGAGCAAAGGATGTTGGGGAAACATGTGTAAAGAAACATAAAAACACAAAAACAGCGAAAACTCACACAAGAGTCCTATCGCCATTTTGTGCTTTCGGCCAGCTGTGCCAATGGGTTTTCGGCTAGCAACTAGCGTCGCAACGTTGGCGAAACGGACTCATTGTATTTGAGTCGTTCTAAGCCCAGGATATGAAATAAACAAAGTGCCAAGAAAATGCGTATTAATATAAACAAAAGGGGAAAATTATTGGGCATGTACGCAAAAAGGATCAATAAGGCCACGAGTAGGAATGGTAACCGCAGACATGCATGTTTCTGGCTCATTAGCCGTCATCAGTTACCATTCCTACTCGTGGCCTTATTGATCCTTTTTGCGTACATGCCCAATAATTTTCCCCTTTTGTTTATATTAATACGCATTTTCTTGGCACTTTGTTTATTTCATATCCTGGGCTTAGAACGACTCAAATACAATGAGTCCGTTTCGCCAACGTTGCGACGCTAGTTGCTAGCCGAAAACCCATTGGCACAGCTGGCCGAAAGCACAAAATGGCGATAGGACTCTTGTGTGAGTTTTCGCTGTTTTTGTGTTTTTATGTTTCTTTACACATGTTTCCCCAACATCCTTTGCTCCCAAGTACCCTACACTTTTGCTAGCCAAGTGCAATACCCTACTTGGTTATGCCGCACTGATGACGGCTAATGAGCCAGAAACATGCATGTCTGCGGTTACCATTCCTACTCGTGGCCTTATTGATCCTTTTTGCGTACATGCCCAATAATTTTCCCCTTTTGTTTATATTAATACGCATTTTCTTGGCACTTTGTTTATTTCATATCCTGGGCTTAGAACGACTCAAATACAATGAGTCCGTTTCGCCAACGTTGCGACGCTAGTTGCTAGCCGAAAACCCATTGGCACAGCTGGCCGAAAGCACAAAATGGCGATAGGACTCTTGTGTGAGTTTTCGCTGTTTTTGTGTTTTTTATGTTTCTTTACACATGTTTCCCCAACATCCTTTGCTCCCAAGTACCCTACACTTTTGCTAGCCAAGTGCAATACCCTACTTGGTTATGCCGCACTGATGACGGCTAATGAGCCAGAAACATGCATGTCTGCGGTTACCATTCCTACTCGTGGCCTTATTGATCCTTTTTGCGTACATGCCCAATAATTTTCCCCTTTTGTTTATATTAATACGCATTTTCTTGGCACTTTGTTTATATATATATATATATATATATATATATATATATATATATATATATATATATATATATATATATATATATATATATATATATATATATATATATATATATATATGTATATATACAGGGTGTTTCTAAATTGATGCGAAATATTTTACAGGATGATTTTTCAGCAAAAATTAAGGGGGGTCTTTGATATAAATTTTTGTTCAAAATCGCTCTCCCTCCAAGTTACAGCCCCTTAAAGTTGAGGGAAAAAAATTGTTTTTATTTAATATCTCCAATATGGAAGAATTTAGAAGAATGAAATGTAGCAGATAATTGATGCTAATAAAGTGGCATTTTTTGACAATTTTTGTAACCCTGCAATGTTTATACAAGGGGGTGAAAAAATCAACCCTTATGATATTTTGCCTCAGAACTTTTTTATTCGTCTACATTTTCCTACTGAAAAAATTGATTTAAAAAGACGGACTTAAACTGCAACTTTTTTATGTCTTAACTATTCCTCGTAAAATTGTTAGTTTGATCACAAAAAAATAAAATAAGTTACAATTCGATATTACTTATACCTTTTTCACATAAATTGTTTGTTAAAAATAGAGTAAGCAGGTGTCAAATAATGTCACAATTGGCAGATAATTATTGCTAATAAAATGACATTGTTTGACGGTTTTTGTAGCACCGCAATGTTTATACGAGGGGGTGAAAAAATCATCCCTTATAATATTTTGCCTCAGATTTTTCTAGTTAAAAAATTGATTTAAGAAGGCGGACTTAAACTGCAACTTTTTTACGTCTTGACTATTTCTCAGTAAGTTGTTTCTTTGACCATAAAAAAATTAAATATTAGGTACTCATTACCATAATTCTTGCCTAATTTGTATAGGAACATCTTCAAGAAGAGTGGGCAACACTTCTTCGAGGAAATGGCCGTAGTCGTTTCCATTTAATCTTATTGGTAGAAAATATGGTCCAATTAAATAATCATTAACTGTTTGTCATTATGATATCATTCAATACTGGCATACTTTATTTTTTTTTAACAAACGATAACCCCTCTGGATGTATGTGCAAAAGGAATGAGTAATATTTTATTTTTTTTATGGTCAACGAAACAACTTACTGAGAAATAGTCAAGACGTAAAAAAGTTGCAGTTTAAGTCCGCCTTCTTAAATCAATTTTTTAAGTAGAAAAATGTAGACGAATTAAAAAGTTCTGAGGCAAAATATCATAAGGGTTGATTTTTTCACCCCCTTGTATAAACATTGCAGGGTTACAAAAATTGTCAAAAAATTCCATTTCATTAGCAATAATTATCTGCCCATTATGACATTATTTGACACGTGCTTACTCTGTTTTTAACAAACAATAACGCTTCTGGATTTATGTGATAAAGGAATAAGTAATATCGAATTGTAACCTATTTTATTTTTTTGTGATCAAACTAACAATTTTAGGAGAAAAAGTCGAGACATAAAAAAGTTGCAGTTTAAGTCTGTCTTCTTAAATCAATTTTTTAAGTAGGAAAATGTAGACGAATTAAAAAGTTTAGAGGCAAAATATCATAAGGGTTGATTTTTTCACCCCCTTGTATAAACATTCCAGGGTTACAAAAATTGTCAAAAAATTCCATTTTATTAGCATCAATTATCTGCCAAATTTCATTCTTCTAAATTCTTCCATAGTGGAGATATTAAATAAAAACAATTGTTTTCCCCCAACTTTAAGGGGCTGTAAATTGGAGGGAGAGCGATTTTGAACAAAAATTTATATGAAAGACCCCCCTTAATTTTTGCTGAAAAATCACCCTGTGAAATATTTCGCATCAATTTGGAAACACCCTGTATATATATATATATATATATAGGGGAAAATTATTGGGCATGTACGCAAAAAGGATCAATAAGGCCACGAGTAGGAATGGTAACCGCAGACATGCATGTTTCTGGCTCATTAGCCGTCATCAGTGCGGCATAACCAAGTAGAGTATTGCACTTGGCTAGCAAAAGTGTTGGGTACTTGGGAGCAAAGGATGTTGGGGAAACATGTGTAAAGAAACATTAAAACACAAAAACAACGAAAGCTGACACAGGAGTCCTATCGCCATTTTGTGCTTTCGGCCAGCTGTGCCAATGGGTTTTCGGCTAGCAACCAGCGTCGCAACGTTGGCGAAACGGACTCATTATGTTTAAGTCGTTCTAAGCCCAGGATATGAAATAAACAAAGTGCCAAGAAAATGCGTATTAATATAAACAAAAGGGGAAAATTATTGGGCATGTACGCAAAAAGGATCAATAAGGCCACGAGTAGGAATGGTAACCGCAGACATGCATGTTTCTGGCTCATTAGCCGTCATCAGTGCGGCATAACCAAGTAGAGTATTGCACTTGGCTAGCAAAAGTGTTGGGTACTTGGGAGCAAAGGATGTTGGGGAAACATGTGTAAAGAAACATTAAAACACAAAAACAACGAAAGCTCACACAGGAGTCCTATCGCCATTTTGTGCTAATGAGCCAGAAACATGCATGTCTGCGGTTACCATTCCTACTCGTGGCCTTATTGATCCTTTTTGCGTACATGCCCAATAATTTTCCCCTTTTGTTTATATTAATACGCATTTTCTTGGCACTTTGTTATTTCATATCCTGGGCTTAGAACGACTCAAACACAATGAGTCCGTTTCGCCAACGTTGCGACGCTGGTTGCTAGCCGAAAACCCATTGGCACAGCTGGCCGAAAGCACAAAATGGCGATAGGACTCCTGTGTGAGCTTTCGTTGTTTTTGTGTTTTAATGTTTCTTTACACATGTTTCCCCAACATCCTTTGCTCCCAAGTACCCAACACTTTTGCTAGCCAAGTGCAATACTCTACTTGGTTATGCCGCACTGATGACGGCTAATGAGCCAGAAACATGCATGTCTGCGGTTACCATTCCTACTCGTGGCCTTATTGATCCTTTTTGCGTACATGCCCAATAATTTTCCCCTTTTGTTTATATTAATACGCATTTTCTTGGCACTTTGTTTATATATATACCTATATATATATATATATATATATATATATATATATATATATATATATATATATATATATATATATATATATATATATATACATATATATATATATATATATATATATCCCCCGCAACCTCCCTTGTGGGTGGAATTTCCTGAAATCCATTCTTAGCTGACCTCTACCTTCCCTAAGGAATATTCCTACCAAGTTTCAAGTCGATCGGCCTTATAATTCTTATATCTGATGACTGACTATATACATTTTATATATATCCCCCGCAACCCCTCTTGTAAGTGGAATTTTGTAAAATCCGTTCTTAGCTGACCTCTACTTCCCTAAGGAATATTTCTACCACGTTTTAAGTCGATCGGCCTTATAGCTCCAGAGATATCGCGATGACTGACTATATACATTTTATATATATCCCCGCAACCCCCTTATGGGTGAAATTTTGTAAAATCCGTTCTTAGCTGACCTCTACCTTCCCTAAGGAATATTCCTACCAAGTTTCAAGTCGATCGGCCTTATAGTTCCAGAGATATCGTGATAACTGACTATATACATTTTATATATATCCCCCGAAACACGCCCTTGTGGGTGGAATTTTGTAAAATCCGTTCTTAGCTGACCTCTACCTTCCCTAAGGAATACTCCTACCAAATTTCAAGTCGATGGGCCTTATAGTTCCAGAGATATCGCGATGAGTGACTATATACATAGAAACTCTCTTTTATATATATAGATGGTTGGCATGGTACTTAGCAGCTCCTTTAAAACACATTTTTAAAACATAAAAAATAAACAATTTTCAGTTAATTAAAAACTGCACAAATCACATCAATTTTTAAGAGTAAAAAAGACAGCAATTACAGGCCATTCTCCTTAATTATTGTCTCAGCAAAAATATATAAATCAACACTGTGTGAAGACTTGACAAACAAATACATACCCATTTAAAATTTCATATAGTATGCTTAATAGCTTTGAAATTAAATCTCTCTCCCAAAGAAGAAAACAACAAGCTGTGATATTCTTGTAAAATATAAAAATTGTAATCAAAGAATTGCTTAAAATAAAAAATTATTTAATGTTAGCACAAACAACATTACAAATGAGGTCAAGACAGATATTTCTGTGCAAAATTATAATTTCATACTTTCAGGTATTAGTAGAGTTTAGACTTGTACTACATATTTTGTATTACTAGTTGGCTGTTAACTTCTTAGTAGTAGTTTGTTTTTTTTTCTAGTTGCTTTCTGGTTTTAGGATCTTTACATAATTACCTGTTGGTGTTTGTAAAGAATAACAAGGGGCCCTTAGTATAAACTGTATATGTTATCAACTATAAACAGCATTATTGGTTCTTCTTAGTCCTCTAAAATCTTTTGAACATCCTTTAGCTTTATAATAGGTAAGGCCATCTTTACCGGATATCGTATAGCCATCTCTCTTTATTTGAGCGTGAGAGATGGCCATATCGGAATTAAAGAAACTGACTCTGCATCACTTACAATTTTAAAGTTAGAATTCAATAAATCGATCATATTAAACATGATAGAACATAAAAACTACAAGTTTCCATTGAAATCTTTTCACAACTAGGTAAAATGAGGACCCATTGAATAGTTTTTACACTTTTGAAAGAAAAAAAACTAGTGTGGTAGTCAGTGGGACTGCCGGCAGAAGTTATTCTTCTATGGACGCGCATGGATTCATAAATTTGTATGCGAATGATTTAGCAAACTCATTATATGACACTCTTTTTGTATCGAATTTGCATAAAATTCCTGGAGACGAGGTCCGTCTTATGCACTAGGTGTTTCAAAGACAATCGCCATTATTATAATCGTATTTAGCTACTCAAAAAACCACCGAGTACCAAGTGTGCACTGATTTCGTACAGAATTTACATAAAACCACAGGAGAAGTGGTAAATACCTTAGACACCAAGTGCCACGGAGACTTTCAGAATCGTGATATTCGTGTTCAGCGATTCCAAAAACCCCGAGTATATAAATTGAACCCATTTTCAGCAATACTTACCGAATTGTAAGTTTTCTCTCTATTGTCTGTTCGGAATGTACTTTTCGAATGCAGAAATGCAATTTCCATTTTTACATTATAAAATGTAGCGACAAATTACCAGATACTTAAACGAATCCAATGCAAAAAAACGCATTCTGATCCATATTACGTTACAAAATTCGGAGGTTTTGGTGCTTTATTTCCTCGACTATTCGTAAAAACTCTGTTTATGTAGCAAACAACCTCAAAAGCATAGTGCAGGATATACTGCAACCATGTGACGGTATTTTAGACTACAATACAATACTTATTGTATCAATGGTTTTTGGGCTGTTAGGCCGGCGTCAATTGTCTTGCTGACTTGACGTTTCACCAACACAAGCGGTTGGCATCTTCAGAAGTTGCTTCCTGGTTGACAGTCTGCAAACTACTGAGCTCTGCGTGGACGGAGCCCGTATTTATACGTCGGGAAGGAAGTGGGCGGGGCCTCCGTTGCTTTTGATTCCAATCGGTTTTGGTCGGTGTTGTTCGTTAAGGGTAGAGTTTTCGCACCCTTAATTATGGGGACGCATGTTTTGTTGATCTTGACTGCTTCCTCTTTTTTATTAAAGTTGTTCGGGTGTTTCTCTATCTCCATGACTTCTCTATAGAGTCTGGAATGGTATGCTGATGTAGTAGCGAGGACTTTATTATTAACATTATTAATATAAAATACTAAACTTAATATGTTAACTTACGTGACAGAATTATAAAATAATCTGTCAAATAATCAGGTGGTCCGTCACTATAAGATTCATACATTAGTTCAGACTGTTTTTTGTATATCTATCCCTTTTCAATGTACTCAATGTTGACACGGTATTCAAAGGACTTATAGTTATGACTAATAACATGTGATAAATATTTCATCTTTGTTTTTACCGACCAATATACCTTATAAGTGTGACTGTCTCTCTCTTACTCACACCATTACATATGTAATGATTTTTCCCATTTAACTGTACACAAATCTTTTCCACCGAGTGCATGAATAGAAGTATAACTTCAATAAAGTGGTTTTTACCTACTTTTTTTATTTAATTTTATTTGTGCATGTGCTGTTAATGGCCTTTACTGGTTAAAGCATGCTAAGCGTAAACTAGTGCCATCTAGTTAGTAGTACCGAAACTAATTGAACTGGTCGTCTTCTACTCCATAAGTTATTACGTTATTAAATATATGAAGAGCGATGTTTGTTGTATTCAACAATATACAAAAAACATTACTTTCCAAATATAATTAAAAATACTTTTATTAATCGGATTCTTTTATTAATTATTAAATTATGGTAAAATAAACAATGTTTTTTTGCTGTATCCATTTTATACAGTTAACATATTTATGACTATACATGATTCCTAATTATTGTTTCTCACACTCTTTTGCTGCCTTCTTTCTATAACAATATATTAAAACTTCGTTTGGGGATGATATCAATTTACTTCTGTGCAAAAAATTCTGTCGTATACACCACTTTTATTTACTTTCTTACTGTCTTGCATATATATAAAATTGTAAAAGGAAAACTAAGTAATTAAAGCCAGAACTGAATAAAGCATGTAAACAGTATCGATTTAAATAAAAAAATCCAGCAGCAGAAAATCTTGGTTGCCATTGCTCAACGTATTTGGTAAGTTCTACAATTTGTTTTCTTATCTGTGGGTTCCGTTCTTGTTGTTGGTATTCGTAACAAATGTTAGTTATATTTCTTCCAATTCTTTCTATATTTTCGCATCGTAATGCTACTAAGATTATACTTGACTAAAACAAAAATATAATAAATAGAAAAATTGTTTATGCGTCAAAATATCGAGACTATACAATCTGCCCAATTTCACTTTAGCTCTGACGTTGAGATGCGCACTGGTTTATGATGAAACAAGTTGGGGAGACGCTCAGATCGTCGGTCTCGAGACAATGTCTTCTGGCTTTGTTGCGATGCTCTCTATTTTTCATTTGCGCATATCACAGCTAAAGAGAAATTGGGCAGATTGTACCTCGATAGGCAATTACATGCCACATGTCATTGTGACGTATATGCAAGTGGAACCAATGAGACGTTTGAATGAATCGTAGATACCAGGTTTAACTTAGAAAGTCTTACTATATTTGTCTTATTAACGCACAATAGAAAGAGATACTTCTTAGACAAATGGCAAGCGGCGATAGCGTAGTTCATTATGTTCTCCAGTGTTGCCATTTTCTTAAAAGTATCTCTTTCTATTGCGCGTTAATAAGTCAAAGATAGTTAGTTTTTATAAGTTAAACCAGGCAACTAGCATTCATTTATTTACATCCAATTTTGTTAAGGAAACAGATTTCCGGAAAAATTTCAAACAAAAAAAAAATAAAAAACTTACCAAGTTAGTGATTGTTAATATCAAATAATAAATTCGTATGCCGATATTTACATTCGTATCAAAAATAAGTAACACACATGTAATAAAATTTAGTACTGTTGTTACAGTAAAGCAGAAAAGAGATTTCCCATAAACCAAATTTATTTCTGATATTAAAATTTCAGATGTTCTAAAAAATTTTCCAATTAATTTAATTTCGTAAATAGAGATACGTTTAGAAAGCATTAGTTTTATATGCTCATATCTAACTTTTAGTATGTAAGTTGAGTAATTATAAATTGTACAATATAGTACTAGATAGATATGAAAAATGGTCCGTGTACTGTATCGAAAAAATCCTGTGTTTTTGTAAATAAACCATGTATTTAAAATTAGTTGTAAGATTATATAACATATTGAATAGACGCCAAACTCTAATTGTATTTTTTTGAAGGATTTTTTGGTATTAAATTGTAAAACATACGACAAATACTCTTGTGTTTTATAGTGTTTTAATAATGATATCCATTTTTGTTTAAATATTTTAGGAGAAAAAATTGAAAAACTGACAGTTATTGCTAAAAAAATATGATTCAGATAGTAGATAACTTCCATAAAATATATTTCATCGTCTATGATGATTAAATGTATATTCCTTCCAATTAGGAATATAATTACACAACATTGTATTAAAAGAAAAATGTATGAAGTTTTCGAAGTTTTCTTTAAATTTGGGGTTATTCCAAATATTGCACAGAAAGTGTAAAGTTTTTTTAGAAATCTGTAATCGTCAGTCATATTTACTATACAAAAGTTATTCGGGTATCTAAACAATGCTTATGATCTAAATCTCTTTAACCCAAAACGGAAATTAAATCCTGTTTATATTTGGTAAAATTTTAGGGCGAAAATATCAATTGAAATAAATTGTTATTTGCTTTAATTGTTTGAATAAGAATCTATACGATTTAGTTTTATTTAACGATTTTGAAGTTATACTTCTATTCGTGTACTCGGTGGAAGAAATTTGTGTGGAGTTAAATGGGAAAAATCATTACATATGTAATGGTGTGAGTAAGAGAGAGAGAGAGAGAGAGACAGAAACACATATAATGTATTTTGGTCGGTAAAAACAAGGATGAAATATTTACTACATGTTATTAGTCATAACTATAAGTCCTTTGAATACCGTTTAAACATTCAGTTCATTGAAAAGAGATAGATATACAAAAAACAGTCTGGTCTGAGCTAATATTTTTGTATTATAGTGATGTATCATATTGCGTTTGACAGTTTGTTTTATTATTCTGTCACGTAAGTTTACATATTAAGTTTAGTATTTTATATTAATAATATTATTCATTTTGAGCGCATCCGAATTCTACCACAAATGAAAATTTTACCTGCTTTTTAAGAGATAAAGGATTAGTAAAGAATCCAAACTGCCAGGAACAGTTACGTTTACTCGTATTAAGTATAAGAGATTTAAATATTTAATACCTAAAGAGTTTTTAAAAGTGATAATAGCAGGAAAAAGCAGAAAACAGAAGTTAATTGTTTCTTATTGAGTTTTTAATCAAACAGTTTATTCTCTACCTAAACTAAGTTAAAATGGATAACAGAGCATCTACCATGTTTAGTGTAAAAGTTAATTGTGTTGAATAATTTTAAGATTTCCAAAGCTAATAGGTACTAGCATGTGTGGAAAAATAAAATGGATATGTTGTAACGCTAAATGTACAGCTATAGTAGGTAGTAGAGGTCAAAGGAGAACACAATCACGGTTTGGAAAAGAAACTTGCAAGAAATGCTGTAAGTCATAGTGTAAAAAGGAAAGCAATTTGTGATCAAGCTAAGAAACGATCAAAATTAATAATTCTAGAATTGCAATCAAATAATTTTGCGGAGAACATAAATTCAGAAGATGTTAATTAAACAAGACAAAATATTCAAGCGACAAGAAGAAAAATCTTGCCAATATTACATAAAACCATGAAGAGGTGTTCAATACTGTTACTGAGTTACATCTTAGTAGAAATCGCGGTAAAGAGTTTCTTATGGTGGCAGATCAAGCAAAAATTTAATTGTATTTTCCTGTTTTCCTAATATAACATTTTTGTTTAAGTTAGAGTGTATTTTGATGAACGCAACATTTAAATTTTGTACAAAATTTTTCCGCCAGATTCACAGTTTTAAAAATGGCAATTATGTACGGTTTGTTTTTTGTTTACTGTCCGATACAACAACGTATTCCTCCTTTTAATTAATAAGTGTCAAACGTTGGGTTTATATATTATGACAAAAGAGATTGTTGCAGACTTTTAATTAAGTATTCACAATGCAATATACAGGGTCATTCAAAATGAGCGGAACACCACCTGATTTATGGCTTAACTATGAATGATACGATAATTTGACTTAGATAAAAGTTTTTGTACATTTAATGTACTATTTATTGATCTTTTCACATTTTCCGAAAAAGTAATAGTTTTCAAGATATGACGTCAAAGGACAATATTTTAAATGGATCACCCTGTATTTATATTTTTTTTCGAGTTGGTAGGACCTGTCTAAATTCATTAATGGTACATAATAATTTGAACAGCACCTACTTCAAATAGATGTGTTTTTTGTAAGTTTAAATTATTACCTATGGTTCATATGGTGTCAAATAATTTTTTTAAGTAATTGATATTTATAAAACCATAAGTCTCAGACCCACTAAATGTACCATTAATGAATTAAGACAGGTCCTACCAACTCGAAAAAAAATATAAATACAGGGTGATCCATTTAAAATATTTTCCATTGACGTCATACCTTGAAAACTATTACTTTTTCGGAAAATGTGAAAAGATTAATAAATAGTACATTAAATGTACAAAAACTTTTATCTATGTCAAATTATCGTATAATTCATAGTTAAGCCATAAATCAGGTGTTCCGCTCATTTTGAATGACCCTGTATAAATATATCGGAGGAGAGCTTATTTTTTTGGGTTGCAAATTTTATCTCTCTATATTATTAAAATACCTATCAATAATATACAATAAATTCAAATCATTTCTTATCTTTTTCTATATTTTTGTTTATGTAATTAAGTACAACTGCACATGTTGGCGGCACTAATTAACCTTATATTTTATACAGTTTTTAGTTTTATGTACCTACACACGATATATATTTTGGCAATAAATATTTTTAGATTTTGATCGATAAGCGATATTTTGTAACATAATATTGGAAAGATGAAGAGTTTTATTATGCGATGAGAATGTTTTTTGAGTGTACATTGCATTTTAACCTATTAAATGAACATGGAAGTTCGGATTTATAGTATAGTAGTTCCATGCTTCAAGCATATAATGATTTTGCTAAATCATTCCCATACAAATTTCTAAGCTCGGATGAATGCATAGAAGTATAGTCATTCCCATACAAATTTCTAAGCTCGGACGCGTGCATGGAAGTATAATTTCTACCGGCAGTCCAACTGACTGCCACACCAGTTTTTTTTATAAGTATTTTTGACCGTTCCCCAATTTTTTGTTTTTTAGGTTTTCTTAATTTTTCAATTATTTTTTTTTTGTTGAATTTTATTTATTTCCAGTTTTTGTAATATTTTCTTAATTATATTTCATTTTAGTTTAGTTCCTCGATTATTATCATGTTTTGGCCATTCGTAAATTTTTTTTTAATACTAAATCTACGTACCTATATAAATTGAACGTGTTATTTTACTACATGTTGGGCTATAACTAGGATACCATTTTGTTTGACAATTATAATGATAATTGTCTAAACGTTATATAAAACTGCAAAAATATAACTGAATAATGTAGAAGACACGAAAATATTTCATTTACACTTTTTCGATTCAAATGAAAAAATCCAGCAGCTAAAAATTTCGGTTTCCATTGTTCAATAAATTTGATAAGTTCGATGATCTGTTTTTTTATTTCTGGATTATGTTCTTTTGATCGAAGTTCGTAACAAATATCTATTATATTTCTTCCAATTTCCTCCACATTATCACAACTGAAAGCCAGGATGATTATGCTCAACTAAAAAAATACATACACATATATATTAATCATAAATAAGACCTCTAAAGTGGTCACCAGACTAGTACATGTATGCCGAGTAGAACACGATATAATAATAATAATAATAATAATAATAATAATAATAATAATAATAATAATATTATTAATAATAATAATAATAATAATAATAATAATAATAATAATAATAATAATAATAATAATAATCTTTATTGACCTCTTGTTGTCATTTACAACAATGAATAAGGTACGCCAGAAAAAATAAACATAAAAATATAGATAAATAGTTAAAATAGAGCAAGAAAAAAAGACAAATAATCACATATTAAAAACATTCATAATAAAACATATATTAAAAAGCATAAAGATTTTAAAATCTCATATCGTATTATCTATATTTGTGAGAAATGAGCGTAATACTCGTCTAGGGAATAGAAAGCATTGTTTACCAACAAGGCTTTCAGATCTCTTTGAAATATTTTTAGCGATTTCATATTTTTTAAACTTGGGGGCAGCTTTTGTATAGTACAGAACCAGCGTAATAGGGTGATTTTTTATAATTGGTATGGCCATGTTGCGTTAGGTAGATGTTTTTTGCATTTCTGGTGTTATATTCATGCATATCACTATGCTTTGCTAAATTATTTGTTTTTGTGAAAGTTAATAATAATAATTTATATAGATATAGTCCAGGAAGAGTCAGGATATTTTTGTCTTTAAAAATTTCACGGCAACTGTCCATATAGCCTAAGTTATAGATTAAACGAATTAATCTTTTTTGTAATATAAATACACGAGAACTGTCGGTTGATTGGCCCCAAATAATTATATTTTGATTTATGATCGAGTATACATGAGCATAGTCAATTGACATCAGCGATTCTGTTGAGAGATCGTTTTTAAGTGAATATATATCATGAAATATGCTTTATTGAGTTTCTTACAAATTAAGTCTATATGATCTCTAAAATTTAAGCTAGAATCAACAACTGTACCTAGGAATTTGGTTTGTGTTAAGCTTATTGAAATGTTTTTATCTTCAAACGGTACAGTAAACTCTGAATTTGTAAATTTTCTATTCCCATAAGAAAATTGAATGCAAACTGTTTTTTTTTAGGTTTAATACCAATCTATTACGGTCGCCCCATTCTTTAAATGAAATTATAACTTGTTTTACTTTTCCTCTAACTTCTTCTAACGTTGCTGCAAATACTATTATTGTCGTATCGTCTGCATACATAAATAGATTCTTATGGTCTTTAAGATATTCTGGCAAATCATTTATAAATAGAAGAAAAAGTAATGGGCCCAATACTCCTCCTTGAGGAGTTCCAAGATTGTTGTAATAAATATCAGAAAAGGTGTTTTCAACTGAAACAAAGAATGGACGGTGAGAGACATAGGAAAGAATCCAGGAATTTACCGGATCCCTTATGCCTACAGCATTTAGCTTTTCACTTAAAATTTTTGGGTCTAGAGTGTCGATATTCTAACATAACAATGTCAAAATAGTTAGTTGCCTGGATATAGAGGAATTTAAGGCACCGAACAAGCTGATAAACTTGCAACAATTGTTCAGTCATAACATTAGTTAAATTTCTTTGGCATGTCATCTTGGGGCATTTCCCAAGTTTGATCAAGTTGGAGTGATCGAGGTTTTTCCTTGATTATTCCTTCTTTGATCATTCTATATATTGTTTTCTTCCTAGCATTTTCTACTTGAATATGCAGTGGCGAGAGATTTAGTATTACTTCCATTGCAGCAGTGGGACATGTTCTCATTGTTTCAGTGACACATGCACAGGCTAGTCTCTGAATCTTTAAGAGGTTTGTCCTCGTAGTGATCAGATTAGCTCTCGTGCCCCAAGCTACTGCCCCATATATGATTATAGGTCTCACTATTGCTGTGTACATCCATTGCAATGTCTTTGGGTTACAGCCCGAATTTTTCTCAGCAATGTTTCTGCGCACCATAAGGGCTTTTGTAGCTTTGTGTATTATTTCGTTTTCGTGGTTGTTCCAGAGTCACTTATTATCTAGGATTAGGTAGCTCTAGATATTTGACCTCTGTCTTTCACTCAACGGTATTTCCACCTATTTTTATGGTTTTTAGTTTAGGTTGCCTTTTCCTTGTAAAGGCTACTAACGTGGTCTTGGTGGGGTTGATATTAAGTCCCACTGAATCACATCACTGCTTTGCTATGTTCAGTCCTCTTTGCACTATGTCGCAGAGGACGTTTTCATATTTCCCTCTTGCGAGGATAACCATAAACTTTATGTTTTTCTGTTATTCTCTGCGATTTATACAAATCGAGTTATTGCGGTGGTCTATGAACTTTTAGTTTGACCTTGACCATTACCATCATGGTAAAATTTTTAAAAATTGTCAAGGTCATATTTGGACGTAAAATTTCACGCTCTTATTTCCCCTTGTCAAAAATATATAGTTCCATTTAAAAAAATTGACCTGACCATCACTTGACCATGATGGTCATCATGGTCAAATCCAGAATTACCATCTAATAGCCAGGAAAAAATCATAAATTTTACATTGTGCAAGTTTTTTTGTGTGACCCATGGTTTTTGAGTTACAACGAGGTTTCCATAATTTTTCCTCACAGGGTATACAAGAATTGCTCGTGTAAAGGTATTACATAGATACGACTTTTTAGCATGCAATTAATAATTCTAGAGCTCAATAAATATTAGATAGATACTTGCCATATTCATCAATGGTGACATTAAATAGGCCATCGCAGTGATTGTATCGAATACATTTTCACACATAAAAATGCAAGCGGAAATTATATAAACTACTGTGGCTACAGTTAGACTAAATACAGGAAATCCAAGAACTATGTTGATTTCAGAAATAGCATTACTTGCTTCTTTTAAAAAAACTTGCACGATTGTAAAATTATATACAGATAGTGATCTTTTCATCATTTTTTTAAGTTGTGCATATCTGACATTTAAAATATTTATTGAAAAGTAACAAACTACAAAAACAGCAGTCAAATACATATTGAAAAGAGATCTATTTATCAATCGAAGCATAACTAAAAAAGTTATTCGAAACTTTATCAATATCGGAATATTTATTATGATTATTATAGTATAAATTATAATAAAAATCCATAATTCTATTCGTATTCTATGATACGATTTGTTGCATTTAAAATTTAAAATCTTTGATAAATCATTAATCTTCTCATAGCTTTCCATTAATTTTTTCCAGTTTGTTGTTAACAGCTTTGCAGAAAAAATACAACAAACTATAGCAGTGAATGCAAAGATTTGCGATCCAATAAAAATACATTCATGAAAATTAAATTCAGGCACAAAGAAAAAATAAATGATCGAACCAGACATGTATGTAAGTATTGTAAATTGTGTGATAAAAAATAATAATGATGTTTTACATAAATTCGGAGTAATTCCAAAGAATCTTGAGTAATTATAAACAATTTTTAAAAATCTGTAATCGTCAGCCATTTTTTTAATGTAACTGCTTTCTTAATTATTTGTTTAGTAATCAAAATTGTTTGTTATACCTATGTGTTGCTAAGGAAATTACTGTTTACCAAAACTTTAGTTTGATTAAAAAATAATTTGTACATATTAACTCATAACAAAAGTTTATTGTTAGTTTGATTAAAAAAGAAAATTGGAATTCTATGTTGAAATTAATTTAAGTGCTAAGAAAATTGATTGTGGACTAACATAACATTTGCGGACAAGTCAAATTTGGGGTCACTTGCGGACAAGATAAAAGATTAGATACACAGGTAAAAAAATTCTTATGAAGTAGAGGCATTTCGATACAATGTAAATAACAATAAAAAAAGTAAAGAAATCTTGGTAACGAACTTCCTTTTACACTTTATCCAGTCTTAAGAGATTATTTTTTTAATAGTACAAAGAAACTTTATACACTGGCGTGATTGGAATTTTTTTTCTTTTATTTATTAGGTAAAGTTTTTTTATTTATTTTTTTTGTTTTTTGTTACTTTTTTTATTCAAACTTAGTAATACGTGTTTTTAAACATGTTTTTACGTCTTTCATATTTTCAAAAATATTGGTTTAATATTTTGTCCAGTTCTTTGATTGTATGTGTATTCTTTTTTACAAGCTTTTATTTGACTTGTCGAGTGATACTCGGTCTAACCCCAAATAATATATTTGTTAAGGAGGTAGCATTGATGACCATGGTACGCTTTCGCACGGTTGGTATCGAACCCACTGTGGGGACTGGCACCCATAGGGACAGTCTGTGGAGGGAATCGATAAAGGTGATACCACTCTTACAGGCTGACACGGATGTCGTCGCACCAAGATTTGTCTTTGACAAACCCTACAAAATATTAACAAACAAGACAGCAGACCCCAACGAACAATTTAGCAAGGAGGGCTGCGGGCTACAAATATGTTAGCCCTCGCACATCTATCAAGCTAACATTGTCCGCAGTCGTGGACCTTACCAAACAGTACTCTCACCAAAACTTTATACAATGCTGGGATGAAACTACTGGCCAGAGAGTTAGGTATTACCTCATCCTGGCGAGGAAACAGCAAAAAAATTTATGGCATTGACCAGACAAAATCTCCGAACAGCTGTGGGAATCCTGACAGGTCACTGCCAATTGCGACAACATCTCTTTAGGATGACATTAACAGAATCGCCGCTATGCAGAGGCTGCAAACAAGAAGAGGAAACAGTAAAACACATAATGTATGACTGCTCTGCTTTTTCTGAAATCAGAAGATCCGTGTTGGGCGAGTACTGGCTAACACCAGACGATGTCAGGGAGATCCTCCTCGGGAGCCTCATCACCTATTTTAAATCACTAGGCCTGGTGACAGCCTGAGGTGAGGATATCCCTACACACGGGAGGATGCACAATGGGTCATATGTGGCCTCAGTGCTGGCTGAGCACTATCTCGCCTCTCCCCAAATTTCCAGATCCAGATTGACTTGTCGTGTTTTTTAGTATGTATGGGTAAAAAGCAGAATTTGCGCCACTTATCGACTTCCTATTGATCTGAAATTTTGCAGAGACATGTAAATTGGGTGACAATGCAATATTATGATGTAAGAAAACTGATATGATGATGGAGCCGGAAGGTGGCCATAGCATCTTAGAGATAAAACTACGTACAACTATCAAGTTTGGTCTCGTTGGAATCGTCTTGCCAGGCACTATTTAAATACATGGTATTTAGTGAAAAAAAAACACCTTGCAATTCTGATGCACTATCAGAAATTGTAGATTGAGACAAAACTAAAAAGTTAAAAATAAAACTATAATAAAAGGCACCTAGCACGGTAATCTGAAAACGGGTAACGTGACGATAACGATATAAGTACTATCGGTTATACAAATTACAATACATCGATGCCTCAAGTTTTTAAAATTTATATATATTTTATATTTTGAAAATATCTATATCTATCTACGTCTTTAGAACTTGCCTATGTACGTACGCCTATATTATGGATGACGATGAGTTACCAAGAGAGGTGTTATTTTTTTTTGGTCATACTTTTTTAATCAAAGCTTGTTTTTAATTTTTTTATTATAGTTTTTATTGATTTATTTTATTTATTATTCCATCCCACACAGTTATTCGTTCTATGTCTCTTACTATAAAATTGGACCAACAATGTTTGTCACATAACTCACGAAAAAAAGTTTATTCTTATTTTTTTACTTCTTTTATTTTTATTTGCTGATTATTGCAGTTAAAAACATTGTAAAGGAATGCCTCTATTTCTTAAAAATTTATTTATCTAAAAATCTAATTTTTTGTTTTGTTCGCAAGTGCCCCCAAATTTGTCTTTTCCGCCAATGCACCATCCGCAAGTGTACCCTATTAGCGATTAGAGTGTAAGCTCGCTAAATACTTGGTAGCATTTTTTTTGTTGTAAAATTTCATTGTTTTCCAATATTATTGTCTTCAATAGAGATAGACCGATTATAGTTTAAAGTTTTTTTTGCAGAAAAATGTGGAAAACGATATTGTAGAGTTTTGGAAGCGTTCTTAATAATAGTAATAATATAAATATATCTATATTTAACAAATTAATAAAAAATATATTACTTATTATTTCTTATAACTTTTTAAGTTGTTTTTCTTTTGTTATTGATTTTCTATTTATTTTGTTTTCGTAGTTTTTTCTAGTTTTACTTATTTAGTCCTATTTTTATCACTTTTTATTTGTCATATTTTATATTTTGTCTCACTTTTTAGATTTCTGCTATTTAATCAAAAAACATAAGAGCGTCATCTATCAGTTGTCTACGCAACCTAGATGTTAAACGATGATATAGAGTTGTATCGATAAATTAACACTTACACTGCTGTATATTAGGAATCAGAAAACTAAAAAAATTACACTATTATAAGCAAATAATAGTTAAAAAAAAACATAGTGAAAGTAAACCATTCTTGGTAAACTTCGTATAACATAACAATCCATGGTTTCTACTTTTATTTTAGTTTTTTTATCTTGTGAATGTTTCTCGATTTTTCGATTCTTTTTATTTTTTATCTTCTGGTCTTTGGTTTTTAACTTATTTTTTCGTTTGTTTTTAGTTTCTTTTTTCAACTCATTCGTTTTGTAATTTAAAATTAATATTCTTTTTTGTTTTTGTTATTTTTTTTTTAATTTTGTATTTTTAATTTTTACGATCTTTCTCATTCTTTTTGGCATTATCGATTTTTTTCATTTTTTTTTAATTTTTCCTGATGTTTCGACATTTGTAAATCCTTTATAATTATATTATTTTCATTTTCTGTAGTTTTATAGTTAATTTTTTCTCGATTTATCGATTTTTTGATATTCCGAGTTTTCGGTATTTTTACAATATTTGCATTTTGTTATGTGTTATACTCTTTTACTGTTTGATTTGGTATTTGATGACTTTTTTAAAAAATTTTTGTTTGTCTTTCCCAGATAACAATATAAACTTGTTTCAGACTTGCAATAAGTTTGATACATCAAAAAAGAAGGCTTGCTTCAAGTTTGCCGTGGCAACTTCACAAACTTGCAGCAAGTTTAAATCAAACTTTCTAGTTTCAGTGTGACAAACTTGCATGCAAGTTTGTTTTACAAAGATTACAACAACTTTGTTATGGCAAACTTGTCCTAACCTTGTTACGGCAAACTTGCCCTAACCTTGTTACGGAAATATTATTTTTTATCCAGGCTGTTCAGTTCGAAACCACATCAGAATAAAACCAATTTATAATCATATAACTTATTTATTAATCACTTTAGTCATCAGTAATAAATCAAAACGTTAGTTAAAGTATCAAATTAAAATTATTGTCTAGAACTATTCGTCGTTGGCATTAGCACCCAGATTATATTCGCTAGTTTCAGATTCCGATGCTTTTGTTTGTCTAACAGCTCTGAAACAAACAAAGAAATTGTTATAAACTCTTAAAACTAAAGGAGTTAATGTTCAAGTTATGGAGGGTTCCTCCATAGTTCAAGTAAATACCTATCTGTGCATCATTACTGTGACAAAAAAATTTTGAGGTTATACAACTTGAGACATTGTATTATCATGGTTTGGTGATGACTGTATACCTATTTCAATTAAAAGATTTTTCACGGATATACATCGCAATTTTTAATTATATTTGATCCTGACATTTCGGAGTCTTTGCAAAACCGCGATGTGTATACGTGAAATATCTTCTAATTAGTGAATGTGTGAACACAGCAAGAAACTACAAAAAATATATAATAAACTTACCTCAACTACTTGAAAGCAAAAAAGACGCTATCCACAAGCACAAACTAATCGGGTTTAAGCTGAACATTGTTAATTGTAGAAGTTTCAGCTTAGTAGGTAGTAATTAACACACCAACAAGACATCATAATCGTTACAATCTAAGTTAAAAAACTAGAAGTAAAAATATGTTCCAACCGCGTCACGTTAGTCAACTCAGTAATGTTCAGTCAGCAGCATGTCAAGTTCAGTTAGCAGATGGCGCCCGCGTCATTTGCGCGCTTGGGTGCAGTGATAACGTTGCAGCAATGTTGCTACATACTTGACCGATTATCTTTGTCATAACAATATTCGAGCAATATTGTCGCAAACTTGAAAGTTCATATTTAACTTAACAATATTACAGAGACTTTGTCACAAACTTGTCTCGTCATATTTGACACAGCAATTAAGAAGCAAAGAAAAATCAAACTTGCCCCAAGTTTGCATGCTATCTGGGTTGAGTTCACCGGTTTTTTTTTTCTGTCATTTAATTTTTATTCCTTTTTTGCCTTATTTTCTATTTTTCCTTTATTTTTGTGATATTTTTAAGTTTTAAACTTTTTTTACTTTTTTGTTTACCAATTTTATCTTATTTTTGCATTTTTTACATTTTTTTTTCATTTTTATAAGTTTAGTCAAATGTTTCTGTTTTTTTATTCACTTTTTACATGTTTCGTGTTTTTTTTTCAATTTAGATAATCTTTAGTAGATTAATTAAGTTATTTTACAAAAAATTGATTAATATCCGCTTAGCAAGTATATAACAGATATGTAATTAGCGCTACTTTCCCTGACACAAACCGTCTTGAACTAGAAATACTATCGTTACTTTTGAATTGACAGCAATGCCACCTATACTAGAGAAAAGCAAGTAAAGTATGAATTTCTTTCTTAAATTTTGTTCCAGTTGGTTAACCATCAAGATTACCATTTAGTGAGAGATATTTATAACATTTCTTTGAATAATACAACTAAAGCTCACTAGAGGTTTTGTACTACAACTAAATTTAAAATATGCAACTAATAAAGTTAATTTTTTAAAACATTTATTTAATATAAACAGTGAATATATATGTTTTTTATTTTTAAATATGACAACTGTGGTGAAAAAAGTACGTTCGGTTGTCTACTTAAACCGGCATTTAATAATAATATTCTTGGAGAAAATTCCTGAAAACACCAGAAACCACAGTGAATTATTTTTAAGTTAATAAAGCCTTTTGGATTTACTCAAAGTAATGAGTTTATTAAAAGACAGGCTAACACCTTATCTAGAAAAAAAATATTGAGAATAATCAATATGGTGTCATAAAAGAAAGATCCACAACATATGTTGTTCACATATTAAGTTGTAACCAAATTTCTTAGTGAGTAATTTGCTCAATGGATGTTGTATGTATGTATGTATGTATGTATGTATGTATGTATGTATGTATGTATGTATGTATGTATGTATGTATGTATGTATGTATGTATGTATGTATGTATGTATGTATGTATGTATGTATGTATGTATGTATGTATGTATGTATGTATGTATGTATGTATGTATGTATGTATGTATGTATGTATGTATGTATGTATGTATGTATGTATGTATGTATGTATGTATGTATGTATGTATGTATGTATGTATGTATGTATGTATGTATGTATGTATGTATGTATGTATGTATGTATGTATGTATGTATGTATGTATGTATGTATGTATGTATGTATGTATGTATGTATGTATGTATGTATGTATGTATGTATGTATGTATGTATGTATGTATGTATGTATGTATGTATGTATGTATGGTGTTAGGGGTGACAGATACACCTGCGACCTATAAGATCTATTGTGTCCCCCTTTTCTTGCTATATTTCTGATGATTCCTCAGACTTATAGCAGCTCTTCTAGTCCTATCTTCCTTAGAAAGTTTAGGATATTATTGGGTTTTAAATTAGGTAGTTCTTCCCTTTCTATTTCGTATGACCCTAGGTATTTGACCCTAGAATTACTTAATGCCATGCATTCTAAAGTATGTGTATTGAGGTTTCATCCTCTACCTCACAGAATCTGCAGTTTGCTTCATCTACTAATCCTAGTTTCTTCATGTGTCCTCTTAATCGACAGTGACCGGTTAGTATTCCTGTTATAATTCGGAGGTTTTTCTTACTCAGGTTAAGACAGCTGTGAGATCTCTTCTGGTTATAGTTTCCCAGGAGCGTCTTCGATTGTCTTAATCCTTCTAGATCATTCCAGTACTTGGATTTTTCGCTATCCATTTTTTTCTTTAGTTTTTCTAAGATTGTACTACTGCTGATCCCACAGAATGGTTCTGGTCCCAGATATGGGGTTTCAGCTCCTTTTTTTGCCAGCTTGTCTGCTGTCTCATTTTCTTCTATTCCTACGTGTCCTGAAACCCATAGGAGGGTAACAGTGTTATTCTGTCCTAGTTCATTTAATTTGCCTAGGCATTCCCAGACCATCTTTGAATTGATTGTATCTGAGTTCCTTTTAATGTTAAATTCTATACATCTTTCGATGGCACGAATTTCCGCTTGAAAAATGCTTGGGTACGTACCCAAGCTTTCTGAGTATTTGGTTCTAGAACCAAACACCTCTGCTCCTGTTCCTTTATCTGTCTTGGAGCCGTCCGTGTACCATTTTATGGCGTTTTGGCTTAGCCCCAATATGGTGTTTTCGTCCCATTCAGATTTGCTTCCCAGTTTAGTGGTAAATTTTCTTACAAAGTTAAATTTCTTTGGCATGTCATCTTGGGCATTTTCCAAGTTTGATCAAGTTGGAGTGATCGAGGTCTTTCCTTAATTATTCCTTCTTCTATATCATTCTATATATTGTTTTCTTCCTAGCATTTTCTACTTGAATATGCAGTGGCGAGAGATTTAGTATTACTTCCATTGCAGCAGTGGGACATGTTCTCATTGCTTCAGTGATACATGCACAGGCTAGTCTCTGAATCTTTGAGAGGTTTGTCCTCGTAGTGATCAGATTAGCTCTCGTGCCCCAAGCTACAGCCCCATATGTGATGATAGGTCTCACTATTGCTGTGTACATCCATTGCAATGTCTTTGGGTTACAGCCCCAATTTTTCCCAGCAATGTTTCTGCACACCATAGGGGCTTTTGTAGCTTTGTGTTTCGTTTTCGTGTTTGTTCCAGAGTAACTTATTATTTAGGATTAGCCCTAGATATTTGACCTCTGTCTTCCACTCAACGGTATTTTCACCTATTTTTATAGTTTAGGTTTCTTTTTCCTTGTAAAGGCTACTAACGTGGTCTTGGTGGGGTTGATATTAAGTCCCACTGAATCACACCACTGCTTTGCTGTGTTCAGTCCTCTTTGCACTATGTCGCAGAGGACGTTTTCATATTTCCCTCTTGCGAGAATAACTACGTCATCAGAGTAACCCTGGCAAGGTATACCTAATTCGGTCAATTTCCAGAGTAAGCTGTCTACGGTGAGGCTCCACATAAGTGGGGATGCAACTCCTCCTTGCGGACAACCTCTGGTCGTATTGATGGAGATAGTGTCTTGGCCTACCTTCATTTCTGCGATTCTAGTAGACAGTAATTGCGACAACCAGGTGGAAGTCGTTCTATCTACTCCTCTATCACTGAGTGCTCTTTTGACAGCCTCGTGTGGAGTATTGTCAAAAGCACCCTCTATGTCTAGAAATGCACATACCACGGTTACTTTTGTGTTTAGAGCGTCTTGGATTTCGTTAGTGAATTGTATCAACGCGGTCTCCGTAGATTTGCCCGTTTGATTTGCATGCTGACGAGGGTGCACTGGCACCTGCTCCAAGACTTCTGTTCTAATATAGTTGTCTACAGCTTTTTCCATCGTCTTGAGAACAAACGATGTAAGGCTGATTGGTCTAAGGGATTTAGGGTGTGTAGTGTCCCGTTTCCCTGCCTTGGGGATAAAGGTGATTCTTGCCCTCCTCCACACTTCTGGTATATATCCCAGTTCAAAACTGCTCCGACTGATTCGGATCACATGAGGAATGATTGCCTCCTGCCCCTGTTGTAGTAGGGCAGGAAATATTCCGTCCGTTCCAGGGGTTTTGAATGGCTGAAAGGTGTTCATAGCCCATCTCAGCCGTTCTTCACTGCATATTATTATGTGTTTTGCCATTGCAGTGTCTTCCCTGGTTGGTCTTCTAGTTTTGTACCTCATATTTCCTGTGGTGTTTGTGCCTGCAGGAAAGTGGGTTTCTAGCAGGAGCTTTGCTCGTTCTTTTTCGCTTTCTGTGAAGCGTCCATCTGGCTTTCGCAGTGCCATTACTGTACCTACTCTTCCTTTTGCTAAGACTTTGTGTAGTCTTGCAGCAGAAGGTGTAGAGTCTATTTCTTCGCAGAATTTCCTGAAGCTGTTTCTTTTGGCTTTTCTAATCTCTTTATTGTAAGTTGTGAGTTTCTTGGTGTAGCTCTGCCAATCTCCGTTACATTTGGCTCTGTTGAAGAGCTTCCGTGTTTCGGATCTTAGGTTTGACAGATGACTGTTCCACCATATTGCGTCGTTTGACTTTCTAGTCCTTTGGAGAGGACAGCTTGATTCATAGGCATCGAGTATTGCCTCGTTTAATTCTATGAGATCATTTTCCAATTTTGGCTTTCCCTGTGGCTCGAGGGCCTGCAAGGTTTGTGTTTAAATTAGTCTTATAATTTTCCCAGTTGGTTTTCCTGGGGTTTGTCCTTAGTATAGGTTCAGAAGTCTGAACATGATCAATCTGTGATCAGAGAGAGAGAGAGACGGTTCATTCGAAACTCTCAGGGAACCCTTTGGGGAGGATGGCTACTTTTTCCGTTTTAAGAGCAGTGGCGTAGCTGCTCTTACCTGTGGTGGTCTGTTTTTCCACCTCCACCTTCTTCTTTTTCTTTTCTTGGGCGGGACTGATGGTGGTCTCAGCTCGCTTACGTTAGTGGATAATCTACAAAACACATTGCGACGGATCACTCAGATTTTTGGAGAAGAGCGAGTAGCGGATTTTCAAACAGTTAACGTGTAAAATGTTAACATTTTATAAGGGGACCACTTAAGGTACAAAGTTAAGGAATCTGAAAAATGATATAGATAAACTTGAAAGGAATATAAAAATTTACTTAACGTAGCGGAAATCTAATATATAAATATGTTTTTTTCTTCAGGGACAAATTCTATCAATGGTTTTCGGGAATCTGAGTCGCCCTTAAGGAAATCGGTTGCTATATAGTTTTATTGTTGATTCAATTCAATTCAAAATTCAATTCAAAACAACTTTATTTCCAAATAATGTTACAGTTTATAGGTACAATATGAATATAAAGAAATTTCTTACCACAATGGCATGCCAGAGCGTGGCAAGGAGTAGCCTTTTAGTCCAAAAGTACATAATATACGTATAAATGAAAATAACAATTAAAAAATATAAAAGAAAATGTCTAATTAAACGTTTGTGATAAAATAAAATAATAATCTGTTATTAACTATTTGTGGTAGAAGCAAAAAATAACATATTTCTTGATTAAAGATACTGTTTTAAAGAAAATTACAATTCAACTCAAATAAAATTAAAAACATTTCCTCAGTTTATTTTAAATGAATAAATTTTAGAATTTTTTTGTATTTTTTTTTAATTATCTATTTTTTAATTTATAAAGTGTTGTAGGTAGGTAAATTAAATTGACTTCTTATGTGGAAGTTGATAATTTGAATTTCTAGTGGTGTGTTGGCAGCTATGGATCTAAGTTCCTGATTAAATATAATTTTAGGCTTGAGGAAAAACCTCTAAACGAGTTTGAAATTCGAATCTCCATAGGGAGGTCGTTGTACATTTTTGGACCCAGGTACGTATGGTGTCTTGTGCCGAAGGTGGTATGTTTTCTTGGAACAATTAACGTTCGACCTGCCTCCCCTCTCGTCCCATGACCATGGTCAACCCTGTCTAACTGTTCTCGATATTTCCAAACTTTTCTTAGAACGATGTATTTGTACAATTTTGTTAGGCATAAAAGATCAAGTTCTTGGTACATAATTCTCGCCGAGTCTATCCTTCGTCTGCACAACATCGATCTCAGTATATTATTCTGGGCTACTATGGCACTGTGCATTGTGGTGATATATGCACCACCCCATGATAACAATCCATAACTGAGAACGGATTGGGCAAGAGCATAATAAACCATTTTGAGGGTTTTGATTGTCAATATTCGCCTCAGTCGAGCAAAGATGTAAGTTAATCTGTTTAATCGTCCCGTTAGTAATTTAATTTGTTGAGCCCATCTAACATACTGATCGATTTGTACACCAAGATATCTTATCTCGGCAACTTTTAGAATTTTTTGTTGACAGCCACATTCAGTTACTTGACACTTGTCGCTATGTATTTTGAGCACGGTATTATCTGGAGGTTGACCAGCTTCGTTTATGGAGAAAGTAATAAATTTAGTTTTATCTACGTTTATTGTTAGTTTATTTGAATCCATCCATCTTTTAACTAAATTTATTCCTCGCTCTGCAACTGTTATGCATTCTAACCAATTTGGAGCCGTAAAGAGTATCACAGAGTCATCTGCGAACAGATAAAATTTACCACACATTTCATTCTCTATGGAAATCAGGTCATTCATGAAAATAAGGAATAATATTGGACCAAGCACCGTTCCTTGGGGGATGCCGAACTCTGTACCTATAAAATTTGCACTAATAGTGTTACCCAATTTTACCTTTTGTCTTCTTTCAAACAAGTAGCTTTTGAGCCATTGAATTGCCTTTCCTTGAATACCAATATTTTTAAACTTTTCGACTAACAGGGTATGCGACACCGTGTCAAAGGCTTTGGCTAAGTCCAAGAATACAGCGAGGAGTTTTTCACTAGCGTCTAATGCGTTGTATAATTTAGAGACGACCGCGTCTATGGCATCATGAGTGCCCAGACCAGCGCGAAAACCGTATTGTCTACATGATATTAAATTGTTGTTTTCTAAAAACGCTGTTAGTTGTTTTTTTGCGACTTTTTCGAAGATTTTGGCTATGTTAACACTAGATAGTTTTTTGTTAAGTTTTTGTTATAGGAATTTCAGTTTTACCAAATAATTTGGAAAATAAAATACGGTGATTGATATGTTGTTTGAATACGGATAGGTTAAGTCATTATTAAAATTATTAGGGTTAAGGTACAGTGGACAACAAAAATTCCACAGTCATGTAAAAATTGTGTGAATTCAACATATATTTGTTGTTCTTTGATTTTCAGCAAGTTTTTGACAAAGTAAACAGAAAAAAGTCTTAGCAGACCTAAAAGAGATCAGAATATACAACAAACTGATAGTAATGGTAGACATATCAATAAGGGATTCCTAGGCTATAATAATCGCAGCTTGAGAATGCACAGGGATTATAAAAAAAAAGGTTTAGACAAGGAGATACGCTGTCTTCGGTACAGTAAACAGTAGAGTTCTTCAAGTTTTGGAGAAAAGTGGCTGTGACATACGAACGGACAGATAGACAGACATGACGAATCTTTAAGGGTTCTGGTTTTTGCCAGTTGGCTACGGAACCCTAAAAATGAGAACAAATGGTGTTACGACTTGAATGAACTGTGAAATACAAAAATTAATAAAGAACGAAAATACTGTTAGGGTATTGAAACCATACATGATTAGATTATATATGCTCATCATGAGAAAACAGAAAAATAACCTTATAAGAGTATTAAGGAAACAAAGAGAGATGCAGACTGAAAATACTATGGAAGGACCAAGCAGAAGAAGACCTTAAAAAATGAAACTAAAAAATATTGTAAAGAAATAAAACAAATAAATAAAGAATTAAACAATCAAGAAACAAGTAAGCTAATTTTTCATAAAAATCTACAATAACATGAACAATTTCCATCTACTATAAGTAGGTTCTAATACACAGTAATCACTATGTTAAGCTTATTACTTATTACTGTCACGTACCTAGAACATTTAACATTTTTACAACATGTCTATAAAATATATTATTACCAATAATTTATCAAGTGTAATTTTCATAAAGTCCTTAAATACTAAATTATTATCTACGGTTGATTTCTTGGCAGGTTGGTACACATCAATTTCTTGGTAGTGATTTTTAAGTTTATCGTAGTACGATAAACACCAAACTTAGAAGTTGTTAGTAGGTAGTTTTTAACCTCATTTTCGCATTCACTTTGCATATATAATTTGCTGTTAGTTATTATTATTTCTATTCGAAATTGATCTTATTCGAAACTATATTTATTTTTAACAGAAAATACTTTTAGTACGTTCTTATATTGTTCGTCGGTACACAAAAATTAAAACAAGGTTTAGTTTGCAAAAAGAATGAAAAAATGGGAAAATCTGAAAGATTCAAGCCTGCATTCATAAACAACTTACTTATCGTTAAGAACATATCTCTGGTCAGGTATACTCAAAATGTAGATTGACATGCGTGTGGTAAAAAAAACTGAAGGACTGCGTAGAACAAGTAGATATCAGCTAAGAATCGTTACAGGATTTACATTCCGGTAAAGGTAGGTATATCTGCAAACCATGGGGCTGTTTAATAGAAACCCTAATTGCAGATTATGTGATAGGGAACTTGAAAAAATCAAACACATACTCTGTCATTGGAATGCATTGAATCGCAAATTCTTTGCAAGCACTCACCCTCTTGACTTGTATAAATTAAAATAAGGTACCAAGATATTGAAATATGAGCTGTAAATCAATGAAAGACGTACAATAGATTTAGCTGGGTTGAAGTACGACTGGTGACGATGTTAGCCTGTCACGGGGTAAAATCCGTTCTAAGAATATAGTAAATATGATTGATTTTCTTACCTTATAAATTTTCCATTACTAAGGGTTAAACCAAATCAATCAGTATTAGGAACAGGTTGATTTTAGTTCAGTTGTAGTTAATCATCAACTAATCATTATATTCTGGCCACAAATTATTACTAATATTGTTTTGAAAGTCTATTTATTAAATTCAGAACAAATTGTGGGGTTATGTGATTGTTTTGAACTACTGTCATCTTAGCTTACAACGAGGCGAATTCTTCTTTTCTTTTTTTTTGTCGTAAAACTTAGAATGTTGTCGTCTGCAGTTCGTTATTTTAGCATCCGACATATAAAGATTGGATACGAACGAGAAATTAAGTAATACTGAGATTTTTGGTGTTACCTTGTTAAGTAATAAGATCTGTTGTTACTAAACGATTACTGTTTGTTTGTAAACTGTTGGCTGTCAACTCTTCGGTTATTGTTCTTACAGTTATAGAGGCCATTTTCGAGTGTGTCAAATCTTATCGAAAGGGAACGATTTCTCCTCCTTTCCGTTATCTGCTTTTCACCAAAGTGGTAGCTCGAAGACCAGAGAAGATTTTTCGGTTTAAGTTTCAATCTTGGTACATCTGGGTCAATTAATTTTGGATTTATGAAACTAAACCTTATTTTTACATTTGAATCGTGTTGGAGTTAGCTTCTGTGGTTATTTTTGGACAGATCTGTTGGAAAAAACCTCGTGGAGGGATTTTTGTTAGATCTTCTGTTAATCACGAAACAGTCAGGGAATTATTTGGTGAATTCAATACCATTCAGGCAGCGAATTGCGGTTAGAATCCCCTGTTGGTGCAATTAGCAACGAGTATATTATTTTACCCGTTTACCAACCAGGTGTGTCACGATTTTAAAGGAATTAAACCCTATTACAATAGGTGAGTTTCAATGTTATATTTTGTATGATTAATAACGCCATATAGTCGCAATTTTAATTTAATATCTTGATTTAACATTTATTTTTCTTTGTGTATCGTATGTGTGTATTATTTTAAGAAACTAGACTCCTTTCAGCTCCTTTGCGCTGTTATTAATTAATTTTATGTTAAACCTTAATTTAGTTTATTGTTATAATTCAGTTATGGTGAATAAGTCATATGTAAGTTTGTTAAGTTCCTTCAAGTCAGTAGTTTTGTTTAGAAATTGTAAAATTCGGTAATATTAATTTCTAACTTCTGTAATTTGTATATTTTTATAATTCATTTAAACTCATTATTTTTTTTTATTGTTAAGCAAAATAAGTTTTTTTTTTTAAATTGTATTAAAGTCAGTAAATTAGTATAACGATATTAAATCAATTAATTCAAGGAGTCATGAAAATTTGTTTAGGTTTATTGTTAATTCCGAATTACGATTTTAGGGTCCTTGGTACAGCTCCCAGTTTTTGGCACAGGCTATAATTTTGGTGCAGTCCTAATTCTTGGTACGGACTTAAGTTATTTTTGTTACGGGCCTATTTGGTTGGAGCAAGCCTATTTGTTTTTGGAGCAGGCTTGATTTTTGTACAGGCCTAAATATTGGTGAAGCCTTTGAAGCCAAGGACTAGAAGGAATCATTATCTGGATTATCAGATAAGCCAATAACTAGATTTAAGTCGTGACTATAGATTTTAATTTAAATTTCTTTTTCTTGTATTGCGTGTGATCACACTTATTAGATAATTTTATTTAGTTTTACTTTTAACTTTCATGTTAATAACATTGTCAAGCGCGAGGGTTGACAGTAGTGTGAACTCTAAATTTTTTTATATTAAAGAAGGGTCTAGTTGATATTTTTGTTTTATTTAGCTCACTTTGTCGTTCTTATTGTGCAATTCAATTAATATTGATGGATATTCTAAATTTAATTAATTATCTCCAGTGAGAAAGGTCAGTGCCTGGAACAACAGGGGTTTCCGATTTGAACCGTTCGAAATCGGTGGCGCGACTCACTATTATTTGTTTACTTACCCTCTACGGATGAGCTGGGCACTAATTTGCCAGTAGAGAGAAACCACTTACCGATCTCAGCTGGAGCTGAACTTCTATTGGAAGTATTTGGTTAATTTTTCAAAATTTATATATATTTTCTTTTATTTATTTTATTTTCAATTCCTTTATTACACTAAAAGTACGTAGCAAATTGTTGGCGCCCAACGTGGGGCCCATATTTGTTTAATTGGGCGAATATTTAGTTAATTGTTAGTAGATTTTAAGTAATCGTAGATATATATAAAGTGAGCTAGGTAGAAACTGTATTTTGAATATTTTTAATCTTTGGCGTTACTAACCCTTGATCACGCCAATTGCGAAATAATTTACATAGAGTGTGCAATTTTAATATCTTTAGTAAGTTTATTTATGATTATTATTCATCGTCGCTAACTTGTACTGTACCGCAAGCTTGTTGTCTATTTGTTGTAAAGCTTTTTAGGAGTCTCTTATACGTTTATTGTTGAATTCGATACGTTACGTGAGTTTTATGATGAATTTTATTTGGTATGATTTACCTTGTCTTTTATCTTATCTTAATTTACCTTATCTCAATTGTGATATTTTATATAGTTATCTTTGCTGGGACATAACTCACACGTTGCGACTTCAGTACCTGTTTGTCTTGGAATTTTGTTGTTCGTTCTTTTACTCTTTTATTGTTGTATATTCTTGATGTTTTTCTTTCTGAGCCCTGTGGTTGGGAGTTTAAGAATTCCGCCACCCGAGGATATTCCAGGCGGGGTAGGTAAAAGTCCTCCAACCTAAACACTTTCTGGATCCAAGTTTCGTTCTACCTTTAGTGAACTTATCGTTACCTTATCTATATTTTGTTATATCGTTTTCCTGTTTCGTTGGCTTTAGAATAGCCTCATGGTTTTGGTTTCATTCGTAGTTGATCTACGACACATTTTGTGGATTTCGAGGCCAAACCTTTGATTTTCCGACTGGGCCATTGTTTTCTTTTGTTTGTTTGTTCCTTCTCTCTTTGGTTGTCTCTTTGTTAGCTGTTGTTTTGGATTTGTCTTTTCACATTGTGATTGTTGGCGTTATTTAAATTTATTGAGTTATCGTCGAAAATCTTCGGTAGATTTTCTCCTTTCTTAGGGGAGGGGATGTTGTCACGGGGTAAAATCCGTTCTTAGAATATAGTAAATATGATTGATTTTCTTACCTTATAAATTTTCCATTACTAAGGGTTAAACCAAGTCAATCAGTATTAGGAACAGGTTGATTTTAGTTCAGTTGTAGTTAATCATCAACTAATCATTATATTCTGGCCACAAATTATTACTAATATTGTTTTGAAAGTCTATTTATTAAATTCAGAACAAATTGTGGGGTTATGTGATTGTTCTGAACTACTGTCATCTTGGCTTACAACGAGGCGAATTCTTCTTTTCTTTTTTTTGTCGTAAAACTTAGAATATTGTCGTCTGCAGTTCGTTATTTTAGCATCCGACATATAAAGATTGGATACGAACGAGAAATTGAGTAATACTGAGATTTTTGGTGTTACCTTGTTAAGTAATAAGATCTGTTGTTATTAAACGATTACTGTTTGTTTGTAAACTGTTGGCTGTCAACTCTTCGGTTATTGTCCTTACAGTAGTAGAGGCCATTTTCGAGTGTGTCAAATCTTATCGAAAGGGAACGATTTCTCCTCCTTTCCGTTATCTGCTCTTGACCAAAGTGGTTGCTCGAAGACCAGAGAAGATTTTTCGGTTTAAGTTTCAATCTCGGTACATCCGGGTCAATTAATTTTGGATTTATGAAACTAAACCTTATTTTTACATTTGAATAGTGTTGGAGTTAGTTTCTGTTGTTATTTTTGGACAGATCTGTTGGAAAAAACCTCGTGGAGGGATTTTTTTTAGATCTTCTGTTGATCACGGAACAGTCAGGGATTATTTGGTGAACTCCATACCATTCAGGCAGCGAATTGCGGTTAGAATCCCCTGTTGGTGCAATTAGCAACGAGTATATTTTTTACCCGTTTACCAGCCAGGTGTGTCACGATTTTAAAGGAATTAAACCCTATTACAATAGGTGAGTTTCAATGTTATATTTTCTATGATTAATAACGCCATATAGTCGCAATTTTAATTTAATATCTTGATTTTACACGTATCTTTCTTTGTGTATCGTATGTGTGTATTATTTTAAGAAACTAGACTCCTTTCTGCTCCTTTGCGCTGTTATTAATTAATTTTATGTTAAACCTTAATTTAGTTTATTGTTATAATTCAGTTATGGTGAACAAATCATATGTAAGTTTGTTAAGTTCCTTCAAGTCAGTAGTTTTGTTTAGAAATTGTAAAATTCGGTAATATTAATTTCTAACTTCTGTAATTTGTATAATTCATTTAAACTCATTATTTTTTTTATTGTTAAGCAAAATAAGTTTTTTTTTTAAATTGTATTAAAGTCAGTAAATTAGTATAACGATATTAAATCAATTAATTCAAGGAGTCATGAAAATTTGTTTAGGTTTATTGTTAATTCCGAATTACGATTTTAGGGTCCTTGGTACAGGTCCCAGTTTTTGGCACAGGCTTTAATTTTGGTGCAGTCCTAATTCTTGGTACGGACTTAAGTTATTTTTGTTACGGGCCTATTTGGTTGGAGCAAGCCTATTTGTTTTTGGAGCAGGCTTGATTTTTGTACAGGCCTGAATATTGGTGAAGCCTTTGAAGCCAAGGACTAGAAGGAATCATTATCTGGATTATCAGATAAGCCAATAGCACCATAACTAGATTTAAGTCGTGACTATAGATTTTAATTTAAATTTCTTTTTCTTGTATTGCGTGTGATCACATTTATTAGGTAATTTTATTCAGTTTTACTCTTAACTTTCATGTTAATAACATTGTCAAGCGCGAGGGTTGACAGTAGTGTGAACTCTAAATTTTTTTATATTAAAGAAGGGTCTAGTTGATATTTTTGTTTTATTTAGCTCACTTTGTCGTTCTTATTGTGCAATTTAATTAATATTGATGGATATTCTAAATTTAATTAATTATCTCCAGTGAGAAAGGTCAGTGCCTGGAACAACAGGGGTTTCCGATTTGAACCGTTCGAAATCGGTGGCGCGACTCACTATTATTTGTTTACTTACCCTCTACGGCTGAGCTGGGCACTAATTTGCCAGTAGAGAGAAACCACTTACCGATCTCAGCTGGAGCTGAACTTCTATTGAAAGTATTTGGTTAATTTTTCAAAATTTATATATATTTTTTTTTTATTTATTTTATTTTCAATTCCTTTATTACACTAAAAGTACGTGGCAAGCCGACTTCCAAAAAAAAATATTTTCTATTAAATACAACCCCGAAAGACGCTTTATTACCTCAGGTTTGCTTTCTCAATAGTCAAATGTTATATTCTCCGATGAGACAAGGAATGAGTTGGTCGATGAGAAGTCTGGAGAGAACGTTAAATACAACAGCGACTTCTTTTGCCAGAGTACCTAGTGATGCCGTTTGAAAGAGGTTGTGTTTTAGAGTGAAAGGAGAACCCTTTAAGTTAATGTTCCTGGCAACATGACCGACCAATTTTAATATCAACTTTATTTTTCGTTTTAGTGCAACTAATTCGAATTGAGGAAGGTCTAAATTTTATCTTTATGTACGATAACATTTGCTCACATCGAATCCGAATAGTCCAAGAGTTTCTTCAAGAGGGCGAAATAGGCAAATTGAAGTGGCCAAATTTTCTTAGGATGAATAAAACCGAGCATAGACTTGTATAGATCTAGATCGATTTTTCATTGTTTGAATCCACTTATGTACTCCAAGATAGCTGCTTTTAAAGAATCGAGGCATGCACAGACGTGTTAATGTCTTGCTACAAAGTATAGTTGCAATATAAGATAGTGTAAAAAATCTGTTTTTTTTTATTATTAAAATTACTGGAAATTACAATATTGGGGTATTTTCCATTTTGCTCCAAAAACCATTAATTAGGTAATACACTTTAAAATGCTGCAAATCATAATTAAATGCCTAATAGTAAAGATGTACAGGTTGGTTGAAAAATTTTGAAAGCAAAAATGAAAGAAATTGTATTTTTTAATCAGATTGTTTTTTATTTAATATAATCTTCCTCAGTTTCAACACACTTATTCCAATGGTACTCCAATAATTTTATACCATCTCTGTAATAATTTTCCGGAAGGTCTGCAAATTATTTTTTTACGGCTGCAATAGTTTCTTCATTCGACGACAAACGTCTTTCATGAAGGAATCGTTTCAAGTTTCTGAAGAGGTAATAGTAAAAAGGAGCCAAGTCTTGTGAATACAGTGGGTGTTCAAGCCATTCGTAGTTTAATTCGTTCAATGGAGCAATTGTCAACAAACTTGTGTGAACACGTGCATTGTTTTGATGAAAAATGATTGTTTTCTTCTTTCTTTTTTCATGGATTTTATTATTTAACTAGTCCAAAGGATTGCAATAATATTACAAATTAATTGTTTTACCTTTTTCAAGATAATCAATTAACAAAACCCCTTTTGCGCCTAAAAAACTAATACCATAAACTTTTTTGCCGATTTTTTTTTATCTGTTTAAGAGCTGAAGAACCAACTTCAGTCTACTATAAATGTTTATGTTTTCCTTTAGGATCATGGTGATAGATTTAATCCTTATGTATAGTTATAAAACGACACACACAATCGTTTTTTTTTCTGTTTAAAACACTCCAAATTACGCTGAAAAATGTGTGTTCGATTCATTTTTTATTGAATTGTTAACGAATCCGATACTTAATTTCCGAGCAGCTTTTTCATATCTAATTCGTCGTGTAAAACATTTCACGCTTAGTCAAACTTGGATCTTTACAAACAATATCATATACTTTTTTAATGATTTTCTGGCGTTGTTGCACTTTTTGGACGTCCACTACGTGGTTTAACTTCGATGCGTGTACGACCACGTTTAAACTCTGAAACCCAACGATGCAGTGTAGAAAATGAAGAAGTAGTTTCCTTTAACACCTTTACCATTTTCGTATGAATTTGTGTTTCTGTTTCTGATAAACCGTCCAAAACAAAGAATTTTATCACTGCACGATATTTGGTTTTTTCCATTGTAACAAAATATACTGACACGTTAACTTCAAATGTCTTGTAAACAAAGAAATACTTGACAAATTAAAATAGAATTTTTTTAAATGGAAGATGAAATATTAAAATAGCGTACAGATTTTGATTCCTCCACTGGTTCATAGGTGTCGCTTTTAAAACTTTTCAACCCACCCTTATTTATTAGATTTAAAATTTTCTTACCTGTGAATAAAATTTTAAACTTGTGGTGTAGGAGTTTTGCAACTGATAGTATTTAAAAAAAAGCAAATTTTACAATCACTTTTTCTGGTATTATTTAAATTATAATTTAATCATTTAAAAGTTTACATATAATTAGCTTATATTAATAAAATGCTTAGTTACCGAAACATGTTTCTGGTTCCAGTTAACAAGATATTTTTGTTGGGATCGTAAAAATATTTAAGTAGTTGTAATAATACTTAAAAAATCTAAATACACGAATTAAACGTCTGTGTTGTAAAAAGACACGGTTTATATTTCCGTTATTCCATTTAAAATTATAATATTCCTTTAAATGACAACAATTTCTATATCAAAGCAATCATTATTTCAGACAGCGAAATGTATCACTTCTTATTACACTGCCGTAGAATAACGCTTGAGTAGGAAACTGTAATACCTAAAAACAGTTATAAGTGATTTTAGAAAAAAGAAGAATTATAATATGGAAAAGGCAAAATTACTATATAATATACATATAATCGAATTGATTAATTGCTAATTTAAATTATAAATAATAATTTTAACTCATGTGCTTTTTTTAATAATTAAATTATTTAGTAATTTTTGGATTTAACGAACTATTTTGATGTTTTACAAAAGTTTTAAGTAAGACGTTTACATTTATAAATCTCATGTTAGGTTCAAAAGATGTATTGCGACGACAAAAATCAGTAACAGAACTGCCACTAGCTGTATATCTCTAAACCAACTCCTCTCCCTCTTCTTGACCCAATCATTCACTGGTTTCAATTTTATTAGATATCGTTTAAAGCTTTCTTTAAAATCTATCTTGTGTATTTTTAAAATCACTATTTTTTCTTGATGTTTGCTTGTATGGTGTGTACGAGACCAAACTCATCTCATCCGTCATGGTATGCTTTTATAATAAATCGCGGCAGTAAGAAGGGAAGGGACTAAAGGAGGGATGAGCCGGATTATGGCGATAATTCATCACTCGTAGCTCCCAAGAAACAGGTAAGAATGAAACGACTACCGGACTACGGCTGTAGCCATCAGGTAGACGTATTAAGGGCAATTAGCCCCTATATTAAGAACGTATTTACTTAAGTTTAAATATGCAAGGCAATTTTCAAATGTTTGTTGAAATGGAGAAGACAATTCTCGAAATAAGTTAAACATACTAAACTATAACAGACCTTGAATTACTGTCTTTACATACTTTACGTTCTTCTATCCTCTGCAGAATTGACATATTTGAGGTTTTGCGTAGCGAAGTAAAGATAATAATAACAATACTAATAATAAATATCTTTATTAATAAAAATACAAAGAAATGAAATACATAATAAAAAATTTATATCAATGCCTGGCGCAGTCTAGCTTAGAGCTACATTACTGAACCATTCAAAGGTAAAAAGAAGTTAAGGTAAATCCATTAAACGGCGCATAGTTTACAAAAATTCTAAATATGAGTATTCTTTACATTATACAATAAAAACAGTAATTACAAATGGACGAAAAAATAAACCAAATTCTTAGGAAGTTAAATTAAAATAACGAATTATATATCGTGCAAACTCAATAAATACTGTTTACAAAGTTTCAACCTTTAAACAGTTAAACACATATCACATATACAGTTTGTCCGTTGGAGTCACTTTTGCTACAACAAGACAAAAAGCAAACACATACACGAGTAAAAAAACACCCCATCAGTAAATCGTACCTATTTGTTGGAATTGTTGTAACGTAAATTTCAAAGTTTCACTTTTGCACCATTTTTATTCATATTTATCCAGAAAACATTTACTACAAAAAGATCAAATAGGTTCACGTACCATACAATTTATCCTACATACGAATATATATATATGTATATATATGTATATTATATAAATTTTCTTATATAAAGGTTAACTATCATATCATTTTCTCAATATTAATGTCAATTTATCTTTTGTTATTAAATTTAAATAGTTAATACTATTATGTATATAGTCACTAGCAACCCTCTGATACATAATGTCAACGATAATTTTAATAATAATGATGAACATACGTTTTTTTTCTTTCATCTAATTAATAAACATAATACCATCGTTCAAAATTTAAAAAAACTTAATAATAACATGGAAGTACTGACTAGAGGTCTCATTAGCCAAAGGCCAGTGTGGATATGTTAGTATTCTTCTTTTTTATTCTCAAATTTGACATTTCGCGCTTTCACATGACATTGACATGAGTACCAGCGGTTTGCACATGGCATTCATTTTTGTGATCTTTTAATTTTTCAATTTCATCCTAAGTATATTCAATAGTTTTACTAAAATAATGTTTTTATAACGATTTTATATTAATGTGTCATCGTCTTGATATATGTATTTTTATCTTTTACATTGTGAAATTAACATCAATACGACGATTCTCATATAATGTAAGTAGTATTGTAATATGTATAATTCATATTTTTTAAAAAATATAATCACTATTGTAGTTTCCCTGATGATGGGTATGTGCATACCCGAAAGCTTGGATTAAATATTAGTACACTTTCGTTATTGCTGTCACCCCAATATATTGAAAATTTTATTTCCTGACTAGTCAGCAAAGACTACCCTTCTTCTTCTTCTTCTTCTATATATATATATATATATATATATATATATATATATATATATATATATATAAACAAAAGGGGTAAATTAACGGGCATGTACGCAAAAAGGATCATAGGGTCACGAGTAGGAATGGTAACCGCAGACATGCATGTTTATGGCTCGTTAGCCGTCATCATGTCTGCGGTTACCATTCCTACTCGTGACCCTATGATCCTTTTTACGCATACTTGGCACCCTTTATATATATATATATATATATATTTATATATATATATTGTTATGATTCGATTGGACAAGAAAATTTTTGTATTTTATACTAGGTAACTGTCTTTATATAGGTGTTTAAGAATTTTATTTCAGAAACTGTATATAGTTGTTTGTTTTGTTTTGTTTTGGAGAGAGAGGTTACCTAGGGACGAAGGGAATAAACAGTTTTGGGTTTAGAAAGAATTTTTGAAATTGTAATGAAAAATAAGTTGAGCTGAAAGGTTTTTTTTTAGAAGTTGAATTACAATTTGAATTTTGAATGAGAATTGTTATTGAAATAGATAAAAATGATTTAATTGGAGATAAATGTAGTTGAAGTTAAAAGTTTAAATAAAATATTGATGTTTTAAATAAATGAAATCTTATTTAAATAAAGAAATATTGAACCCAGACCCAAGAAGCCGGAAGCAAATACAAGGAAATATAAGACGAACACATCATACCATAATAAAATATATCTATATACTATATATATGATTTGCATTTCGGGAAATTTTGCCAATCAGGTATTTTAAGGATATAAACCGTCATTACGACAGGGTGTCATTACCCTAATCTTTATTGGCCTACCTGTAGCCCGCCGCAGTCCGGTCATGGGGTATTGATGACAAAAATCTGAGACCGCCGCAATACGGTTGTTTGAATTTAGCATTTAATACCAATCGCCGAAATCCGGACACACCGCTAAAGGAATATGAGAAAAAAAAAGAAAAAAGGGAGAAAAAGAGTGGGAGATAAGCATGTGTATGAATAAGTTTAACTGTATATATTTATAACAGGCCTTAGCTGACTGTCTTACTGAGATTTACATTTTTAAAAAATATTTCTAAGATAATTAAATTGTTAATTGTCACTTGTACGACTCTCCTTTTTGTCTGTTAGTAATGCTGAACTGAACACCTTTAAATTACGGCAATATTCTCACTAGAGTAAGTTTTTTTTATTAATCTCTCAATGCCATGCAGTTTATTAATATGTTTCTCACATCATTGTAGCATGGTTCCTGATGATGTTTAACGAAATATTAGATTCATTAAAAGTCTTAAAGAGCTGACTTTGCTTCATTGGCTGCATAACCACTACTTAAATTAACCTAACTAAGTCAAACACAACTTAAACTTATATATTATTGATATGATCTCCCGTTGGGAAAACCCTGCTAACAATAAAATTACTGGGTTGTGGATTCCGGCACTTATAAATTACCTTTCTATCTCTTTCCTCTTTGCTCTACCGCTTATCAGCTCTTCTATACCTGTTAGCTCCTTCTTTCCGCTGGTCTATTCACTCTCTGGATTCCTCTGTTGTCTGTCGCCTATTTCCTTCTTTTTTTTATAATTAACTGTTCTTATTATTTATTTCTGGACTGCTCTTGATTTATTTTGATTTTAATGTCTTTAATATAATTGTTTTCTTTTTTTTTTAAATTATATTCTTTTTCCTTTAATTGTTAATATACTAATTTAATAATATTTATTTTACTTTTTAACATTGAATTCAAATAGATTACATATATTATCACTTTTTCAATATGTAATGACATTTCCTTTATGACAATCCAATCAACAAACAAATAAAAAGCTGGCTTTCAAAAAGGATTAAGGAGGATTCACATCCGGGAAAGTTACCATTCCTACTCTTAACCCTATGATTCTTTTTGCGTACATGCCCGTTAATTTGCCCCTTTTGTTTGTCATAAGTACGCATACTTGGCACCCTTTATTGTAAATTTTATTTTTAATTTATTTTTCTTTTACCTTTAACACTAAAATCAAATAAATTACATTTTACTTTATCAATATTTAATTCATGACAATCTAATTAACAAACAAATGTCATTTAATATATTCTTGTTTGTATACTTAAAATTTCAAGAATTTCAAAATTTTCAAATAAGCACAATTTACGAAAAGAACTTTTTATAATAGGAAGTTTTTTACTGATTTATAGGTCATATTTTGTGTCATCTCAACAATGCACAGCATCCCTGACATTGTAAAAAGATTAATAGTCCAAGATATGACGGTAAAAATAATAGGAAACCTCGCAATTTTTTTTATATGCATCGATTTGCATGAAAATTTGTAGGTAAGCTCTATATACCTTCCCCTTCAAAATCTACCCTATGCCAATATGTGCTTTCCCTCTGGGGGTGGTTACCACCCCCAACTCGGGGGTGGAAAATATTTAAAAAAAAAACATGGTAATCGATAAAATAGTGAATTCTAAGACAAAAATGTTTGTTCGAGTTTTTTTGAAAAGTCAATATTTTTGGAGTTATGGGTAACTGAAAGTTTACAAATTAAATGGTAAAATTAATAAGAAATCTTGCAATTTTTTTATATGCATGGTTTTGAATGAAAATTTGTAGGTAAGCTCAATATACCCTCCACTTCAAAATCTACCCTATGCCAATATGTGCTTTCCCTCTGGGGGTGGTTACCAACCCCTACTCGGGGGTGGAAAATATTTAAAAAAAAACATGGTAATCGATAAAATAGTGAATTCTAAGACAAAAATGTTTTTTCGAGTTTTTTTGAAAAGTCAATATTTTTGGAGTTATGGGTAACTGAAAGTTTACAAATTAAATGGTAAAATTAATAAGAAATCTTGCAATTTTTTTATATGCATGGATTTGAATGAAAATTTGTAGGGAAGGTCAATAAACCCTCCACTTCAAAATCTAAAATCTACCCTATGCCAATATGTGCTTTTTCACTGGGGGTGGTTACCACACCCACCTCGGGGGTGGAAAAAATTTAAAAAAAACATGGTAATCGATAGAATAGTGAATTTTAAGACAAAAAATGTTTTTTCGAGTTTTTTGGAAAAGTCAATATTTTTGGAGTTATGGGTAACTGAAAGTTTACAAATTAAACGGTAAAATTAGTAGGAAACCTTATTATAAAACAAATTTTAAAATATAACCCTAATATATATAAATAAATACACATACATACACCTGTGTAAGTTTATAAGAGTAGATACTGTGTCGGTATATCTTAGATTAAATTCTTGAATGCTCCAAAATTCTAAAAAAATTTAATGGTTTTTTATTCATAACTTCTTCAGTTTTTAAGCTAGGAAGTCCGTAAAAAGACGATTTGGTAAGTAATTTTAAAAGCTACAAGATGACGTAAACGAATTTTTTTTCAAGCCCTTCGTTTTAAAAAGGGTTGCGCTGAAAGGGCTCGATGATGGTGCTAAACGCATGCGAAGATAAGTTTAAAGAAGCATATCTCGTTTAATTTTAATTCTATAAACATAAAAATAAAATTAAAATCTTTAGTAACGAAAAAGCTATTCTTTTGCTTGCTATAATTTTTTTTGTATCTTTTCTAGTTCTTGAGTTATTTTCAAAACAAAGAGATTTTTTGAGAAATTCAGAAAATAACATTTTCACTTTAACCTGAGATTTTTTCAAAACTAAACCTTCTAAACCAGTTAAACTCCTAGAGTTTAATGTTTGTATATAAACAAAGTAAATTTTAAATGAACAACGAATAGTTTCAACCAGGGTGGTTTTGGCGAGGGTGAGTTTGTTACTTTTTGCGTCGCAAAAACTATAAGCTGACTTTATTTTTGTTATAACTTACCCTAATTTTCATGCAAATCACTTTTACTAGTGGTGGTTTGAACGGATTTTTTAAGATCTTTAAAAAAGTTTTAATAAGTTTTCTATGAAAAACTTATCGTTTTCCGGTTATTTAACGTCATATGTTTGGATTTTTGTATTGAATGTATAAACGTCTACTTTCGAACAGTCATAACTTTGATAATATTAAATCTGCAGTAATTACAAGAAAACAAATCTCTATCTTTTTATATAAGCTTCATTTTATATTATGACAGTTTTCCCGATAAAGTGTAAATTTTCTGACTTATTCCCGAAAAATCGTTTAAAAACATGCTTTTTTGCCGTTTAATTTGTGAAATTTCAGTTACCAATAACTCCAAAAGTATTGACTTTTCGAAAAAACTCTAAGGGACGTTTTTGTCTTAAAATGCACTAATCTATCGATTACCATGTTTTTTTTTATAAATATTTTCCACCCCCTAGTTGGGGTGGTAACCACCCCCAGAGAAAAAGCACATATTGGCATAGGGTAGATTTTAATTTTTGAGCAATTTTCTACCTACTGTCAAAATTTTAAACAAATCCATGCATATAAAAAGAATTGCTAGCAGAAAACCGTCATATCTTGGACTATAAGTCATACAACGCTGTGATTGATCATAGAGAAGATTGTTTCCTTGTTAACAAAATCAAGGGTAGTTGTATCTAAAATCTTTCTAAAACAGTTTATTTTATTACCTGTTAAAATAATAATTACTGTTTTCACATGTATAAACAAAAAAAAAAAGAAAAAAAACTTCTCTCTCGCGAGTTCGATCCTATTACAATAACCCAACAGAATTGTCACAATCTACCGCTTCACCCCCTATCCAAATAGGCCACCGCAAACTTATATGAAGTCTTTCAAAATGATAATATGTATACATATTTAATTTAATAACAATTCAGTATAAATTTCGAAATCTGTGTATATGCCTAAACACACTTGAAACATGCATTGTCATCCAGTTCTTAGCTATCCTGAAAATTTCAGAGCTCTAGGTAGTCGGGAAATAGGTTTAAATTCGATTGCAAATTCCACGGAATGACACAGAGACACAGAACACGGCGAAAATATAAAAAACTTTCTAAAATCACATTAGATATTATCACAAATGATCGTCTACTAAATAATTCATGGTTTTACCGGTTAAAATTATAAGACAGGGTACAAAAAAAACTGACTTAGAGTTTGATGTTTCAATTGTCGACTTGATAATAATCTCTCTTTAATTCACGTCATGTTATATGTGCTTAGGGAGAAAGTGAGTAAATGTCACATGGAACAAGATTTGAATTTAACGACCGAAAAACAATTTAATGACTAGGCATTCATAACTTAGTTGTTTGAGCGTTAGCACGTAGAACTAAAGGTTGCGGGTTCCAGTCTTGCTGGATGCGACATTTTTTTAATTTATCCTTAATCTAATTTAATATATTCATGTTTGTGTACTCCTTATCTGACACTGTATGTTTTAACCTTTTTTATTTCATATACTTTTTAGCTTTGGAATATGGAAAAAAGATTATATGTTTTATCAATTATATTTATGTGGTTAATCATTGTCGAAAACTTGTAAAATTTGGTTAGAGAAGAAGGGTATCTTGACGTTCTCTTTTTTTAATTTTTAAAATTGTCAATTTGTTTAATTTTTTGCGATTTTTTTGTTTTCTATTTTTTCTGACAGTGTTTTTCTAGTTTTAAAGTAAAACTTTTTAAGTTATGTTTTACAGCTTATATATGTATACTCGTATAGAAACTTGAATTTATGGCGAGTATTGGATTCATTCCAAACCATTTCAACAGATTACATCATACTGAAGATACTCGCTCCCAATAAAAAGGCTAAATATTCATACCAAAAGTAATGTCGAAAGTATTCAAATGTCATCTTTTTTATTGTTTTCATTATTTTCTAAATTAAGATAATCTCAAAAATTATCGAGCTCTGTTAATAAGTTTTGTAATAAATTTGTAGTTCTTGTACAGTTGTTTCCAAATATTTAAAGAATTTTCACGCAGTTAAGTAGGTATAACAATAAAAACTGTAACGCTTTTTACTGTCGCACTGTTAATTACTTTTCTCAACTATCAATAAACTGTCTCATCTGTCAATTATCTGTCACAGCTATAAAATATCTGTCATATCTGTTCAATTATCTATCTCATCTGTGAATTATTTGTCACATCTGTAAATTATCTATCAAATGTGTCAATTATCTGTCATATCTGTCAATTTTCTGTCCTAGCTCTCAATCATCTATAGATTCCTTGTTGCAAACAGGTTAAGAAAACATTTTTTTAGTATGTGTATGTCGTAGTCACTTAGCGATTCAGGCACATAGCTATGTGACTGGGCTATTTTAGGCACATAGCTATGTGCCCGTCACTTAGAAACGCGCCGAGTATAGATCCATCACATCTCTATGTGACTGATTTTAGTCCGTAGTCACATAGCGATTCCGGCACATAGCTATGTGTGGAGGACAAGTCAGTCACTTGAGATTTATCAAATTCAAGACCATCGCATCTCTATGTGACTGATTTTAGTCCGTAGTCACATAGCGATTTCAGCACATAGCTATGCGCGGAGAGAAAGTCAGTCACTTAGGATCTACCAAGTTGAGGGCTATTAATTCACAACTAAACAGTAAATTTACCTGAGTAGCCATTAAAGGTTGCAAGTACTCGGTATCATAAAAAAGATTATCTTTCTCGCAAAATCATCTGGAAATACCAATATTTGTCATTTTTAGTTTAATAATATTTTTGGATTATTATACGATGCATTTTTTATATATTTAAATACAATCTGAAAACTTTAAATTAAAAGACAATTCACTCCTCGTTATACTGCCCTCTAAGGCGGGCGTTATGTTAGGCAAAATAGTGTAAGGCGTTAATATACGAGATTTTACTTAATAATAATAATAATAATTTTATTGATCCTTTACGACATTTACAAATAATGTATAGGACAAGTCAAAAGTACCTAAAAATAAAGTGTACAAACAGTAATAACCTTATTATTTAACCTTTGTTAGGCATTTTCAGATTTAAAAAGCAAGGACCATATTCAAACATATTATTTTATTTTTCATTTTAGTGGCAATAAGTTCTCCAATTAATAGAAGAAAATAAACATTTGATGCCACAAAGAACGTATAGAAAATATTTAAATTTATTATATAGGTACTATGTTATTATAAAAAAGAAACAAATGGTTCAGTGACCTATTAGAATTATAATAGATACTTAAATACAAAATTTAATTACACAGTCGTACAATTAACAAATATCAGGTGTTAATAACGATTTAATTTGGCATGGCATAAACAGATTTTATAGAAGTGCCAAGCTGCCAAGCTCAATTTTTCTTCTTGAAAGCGCTTGAAATAGTGAATTACGCAATGTTAGGGGAAGGTGGTGAACATTTTACGTAAGGACATTTTGCAACCCGGACAAAGCGAAGTTATAAGATTGTGTTATCCAAATACTTTTTTCCAAAAATGATAACGTTGTTTGTTAAATCATTCGTATACGTCATGCAAAGATTTTTTTTCATAAATATAATATAAATTATTACACAAAATATGTTTAATAATTTTCTATTTCAATTTATTTAATAGAAAAAAGTATTTCTTAATAAAAAAGTAAGCATTAAAAAATATATAGAAAAAAAATCAATTTTAATTTATAAATAAACTTTTCCGAATCTCTCCAAGTTTCCCCGTGCTATGTGCCTGGATTGCTATGTGATTGCGGCTAAAATTTAATCACATAGAGATGTAATAGCCCTCAACGTAGATAGATATCAAATAAAAAAGAGTGTGCGTGTAACCTTTACGTGCGATTGAAGTAAAACATGTTGACGTACGTATCGGAAAATAAATATTTAATTACAATTCAATTATATTTATTGCCTATATACTTTACAAAAAAATGAGATGTTATATTTATATTATTCATTAGAAATAGGAATTTGAAAGTTATCATTATTTTTTTTATATATGAAATAATAGGTTTATGATAACTAAAATGTGAAACATAGGTTTTACTCTCTAAATACCATTAATGTATTTGAAACCGTTTGAAAATTTCATAAATAAATTTCGAAAATTTAAGCTCCTCCCATAGCTGAAATTACACAGTTACTTCCATCAGAATCTAACGTTAGAGTTACCCCTAGTCGCGCCTAAAGAAGTTTTGCTTCAATAATCGGTCAACAATATTAAAAATATACACACATTACGTTTAGAATGTGTGATTTTGTAGCTGTATCTACCTTATTGTAATACAACACAACACAACACAATAGCCTTCGATAGTTAGATAACCATTTCATTTTGTAGCATTTTATAGCATATTGCATAAAATTTAAAATCCTGAGTTAAATTTGTTTCCTTCACGTATACGAAGGATCTGTTATTGCTGGTAAAAGATCAGCTATCCTGACTAGTGGTTTTATGGCCTTTATGGCTACCTAACCAAACCTAAAATAAGTATAAGAAAGTGTTAAAACATTTCGAATATTATTATTTTATGAACAAAAACGTGCAACATGCTTCTTTACTTAACGTAAAGCTTCCGTATAAACAATTATTTAATATCATAATATGTATGTATGTATATAAACTTACTTAATCAAATCATAATGAATGTCGCTGTCTCATCATTTTTTCATTTTTGTCATTTTTCTTCAAATCTTTCTGGCGCTTATAATATGCCCTTTGACGTTCACAATTTCTTTTTCTTTTTAGCTCTTTAAGTCTATAAAACGAAAATAGCTAGGTATAAATAATAGGTATAAATAATTAGGTATAAATAGTGTAATTACACACCAAAAATAGAATGTATGCATATAGAGTACTCACTATTTTCATTCAATATTTTTTCATCACTTTCTTCATTAATAAATCCACTTTGTTTATTCATATTTAATACAAACACTTTATACACAAAAAACTATTTACGAGCAATGTATTTTGGTTAACAAGATGACAAGGTGTCAATTCATAGAATTACAGATTTAATTTTATTTAATATAGTAGGCAGAATCGCATGAGCGCCGCCAGGATTATTTTCAGGGAGGTGCATCTGCATCTACACACTATTATGATCTAATATATATAGAATGTAGAATGATTTGGACAGCAACCGCGACGCCTTTAGTTTTTATTCAAACAATAATTTAATAAAAAAATTAAAAAAATATATAATTTTCTGGTAAATTCAGGTATTTTATTTCATAGCAGGGGGGTGCAAGCGCACCCTCTTGCACCCTGCTGCCGGCGCCCATGCAGAATCGTGTTAGGTATTTTGTATTAGGTTTTGTTTCCGGTTTCTGTTATTAGAATGACGTCACGTCCGTTAGAATAACTTTTTTACTCCTAGTCTCGCTAAAGAAGTTTTACTTCAATTAAATTTTATTATTTATTTGATATCTATTGATAACACGCTTTATTAAATACGACAGTTTTCTGTAATAATACTCAACGTAGATCCTGAGTGACTGACTTTCTCTCCGCGCATAGCTATGTGCTGAAATCGCTATGTGACTACGGACTAAAATCAGTCACATAGAGATGCGATGGTCTTGAATTTGATAAATCTCTAAGTGACTGACTTGTCCTCCGCACATAGCTATGTGCCGGAATCGCTATGTGACTACGGACTAAAATCAGTCACATAGAGATGTGATGGATCTATACTCGGCGCGTTTCTAAGTGATGGGCACATAGCTATGTGCCTAAAATAGCCCAGTCACATAGCTATGTGACTGAATCGCCAAGTGACTACGACATGTATATTCTGCTTTATTTTATTAACAAATTACTTAGTTAGAATTTTAAAAATCCATATCAAATTTACGGTACAATTTGCAAAAGAAAACATCACCGTTTATTTTTATTCGGAGATTATTTTTTTTATGGTAAATTTTCATATTACGGTTTACTTCATGCCAATTGTCGATTTTGTAATAATATGGCCATTAACCTTCCTGGTACTGATCGTAAAATAACAGATGCTTAAGTTTCTTTAAACATTAATCAAAGTCGGATATCAAATTGATTTGTTGATTTTGAGGGGTCATAAAAATAAAAATAAAACTTTTTTCAACTCGTATTAATTTCTATGACAATAACTATTTATGTGAAATTAAATGAACATTTGCATTTTAATGGCTTTTAACTGTCTTTGCAATCCTATATATTGTATTTTAACTGTTAATATTGTTAATATTATTAACTACATACAATTTTTTTAAAAGATTATTTATATAATTTCCCGTTAACAATTTCTTTTATAACTATTTTGTTATTGTTAAAATGGGATGTATATAAACCATAAACCAATCTACTAGAGGCCTTAATACGAAGGTCATTTACAGTCCATCCAAAAATAAAACTACTTAATTGTTTGGGGTAAACTATTTTTATTTTTCAACATAGTCTTATTTTAGGCTTAAACAGTTCATCCAACACTGCTCTAGTTTATTAATTCCTTTCGAATAATAGGATTTGTTTAAGTCTGAAAAATAGGCATTCGTTTCTAAAATCACAAATCACCTTTTTTAAATAAAATCTTTTGTTCAACACAACTGCTAAGGCATTATGGTGATGAAAAAGGACTTTGTTGTTGGATAATTATAAGCTTTTTTCTTGCATCTCGGTTTTCAAACGGTGCAATAATAATGAATAATAGGCACCTGTAAAACACCGATGAGGATTCTTCCTAATGAATCCCAATCATCACGGTCTTCGCCTTTTTAACGCATATTCCATTTTAGTTAATCATTTATTGATATTTTTTTAGATTTTAGGAGTGTAGTGGTGTATCTATGTTTTATACAAAAAGAGGAAACGACACTTCAGACAATTCGCTTTTGGTTAAACATAAGCAATCGCGGTACTTATCTTACGGATACCTATATCATGTTCAAATATTGATGAAAAATATTATCTCTCGCACCTTTACTCTTCTATGATCAATCACCGCATCATGAATTTTATCAATGGTTTCTGGAGTAGTAACCTCAATAGAATGTTCAGAACGTTCAGCCTTCCCTACTTGTTTTCATATGGTGACTCCAAAAACTTTGAAACTTTTCTAATCACAGTTGGACAGTTACCATAAGGAATGTTAAGATTTTCTTTAGTATTGCGGTGTTTTGCTCTTTATAAACTAATATTAACAAAACATGTAAAAGTTTTTAAACGAATGCCAAACCCTTAGAAATCGTACGATCTATCTGAAACTTAATGTGTGTTCTTCCAATAGATGCGACTAACTAAATAATCTTAATACTGGTAGTGGTAGTGTCATCTCTCAGATTTTGCACGGCTTTTTTAAACTATTCTTGTATTAAGATTTTACGAAATTATAAGTGTACCAATAATTTGTTAAAAAACTCTCATCTAGTAATCTTTAGTTAGGTTTAATGTCAATATAATCTTAAAACGATTTTCATTATTTACAAAATAAGCGTTTTTTTGTTTCCTTAGAGTAACAAAATTGTTGCAATAATGTAAAATTGTGTTATTTTTACTTGTTTGGTTCCGTTTGTACTTTTTTATGAGACTTTCTGTAGGAATTCCAGTATGTCGTCTTTGGTACTTATATCTTTTTGTCAATTTGAAATTCTTAAATAAAAAACCCTCATGGTTACATCACTTTAAATATGGCCAAAAATAGCACTATTTGCACATTCAGGTAAGGATATCCTAAAACCCTAACGTAACAGAGCAATTGTGCTTCCAGATTTAACTTTTGTTAGTTTGAATAAAATGGACAAAAAGGAATTTTGTGTGTTAATAAAGCACAGCTTTTTGGCAAAAAATATTGTTAAAACCAATACTTTGCTTGATAAATATTATGCAGACTCTGCACCAGGAAAAGAAACCGTTAAGAAGTGGTTTGCTAAGTTTAGACAATTTGAGTTCGCAGTGGACATTTTAAAAACAATGCCTCAAAATTATTTTGAATAACTGCAAATTGAAGTTGGTAGGGATATTTAAGTCAAAGGAACGTGTTGGACATATCGTGAATTAATATTTGGGTATGGGAAAGCTCATTTTGAACACGAGCTCAGAATCTACCAAAAACAATAACGAATTAACGATTCTGGGCAGTGTTTAAAGCTGTATAATCTTCAAAAGCTTAAATTTATTTGTCGATTTGTGAGAATGGATAAAAATAGCTCCATCATTTCTAACCAGAATCAAAACGATAGTCATCTAAGTGAATCACACGTGATAAACACACACCAACGTGTACAAAGACGTAACAGTCGTTTGCTAAGGTTGTCACGGGTTAATTTCTCGTTAGCAATAATTATTCTAATTGGAAATAAATTGAGTACTCACCTTACTAACTTTTCTAGATTTGAGGGCTCGACAACAACATTTAGCGTTCTAGCCAAATTTGATTCTTCATTTATCAAAGGTGATAATCTATTTATTGTTATTGGGTACATATTAAGAATTATTGTATTATTATGTCAAGTAATAAGATTTGTTGTTATTAAATTATTATCGCTGACGTTTGTAAACCGCTGGCTGTCACTTCTTCTTTTTCTTCGTGAAACTTAGTATATTGTTGTCTGCAGTCAGGCGATTCGTTACATTGGCATCTGACATATTAAAGATCGGACGAACGAGTTCAGAATTAAACGTGTAGAGGCCATCTTCGGTTGTGTCATATTTCGTCGAGAGGAATCGATTGTTTCGGTCATTTTGCTATTTGCTTTCGACCTGAACAGCTGTGTGAGAGAGTCAGAAGATTTTTTTGGTTTAAGTTTTAATTCGCAGTGCATCTGTATCAATTGATTTTGGATTTTTGAAACTAAACCTTATTATCCATTCGAATGGTTGTTGGAGTTAGATTCTGTTGTTATTTTTGAGTGATTCGATGGATAACCGCGTGTCGGGATTTTTATGAAGTCTTCTGTGGATAGGATCACGGTACAGTCAGCGAGTTGTTTGATTAATTCAATACCATTCAGGCCGGCGATTTGCAGTTTAGAGTGGCGGTGTTTAAATCACCTATCAGTACAGTTAGCAACGTTCACGTCTTCGCACATTCATACCAGTTGAGAGTGCCACGATTCTAGAGATAAATAAACCCTATTACAATAGGGTTCCTGGTACGGGCTGAAATTCTTGGTACGGGCTAAAATCCTTGGTACGGGCCTAAGTTTTTGGAACAGGCCTAATTTTTGGTACGGGCCTAGATAATTTTGGTTCAGGCCAGTTAGTTGTGAAGCATTTGACGCCAAGGACTGGAGGAAATTGACTACGGGATTACTAGATAAGCTATAAGCCATTTACCTTGTAGATTTAAGTCGTTAATTGTAGATTTTTATTTTAAGTCGTGCGTGTGATCACACCTCTCAGATAATCTTTTTTTTTCTTTACTTTCATATTTATACCATTGTTCTGCGCTAGTGTATAGAACTTGTAATTTATAGCGTCTTCATTTCGTTACACTGGTGTACACTAGTGCAGTTAAAAAAAAGCGAAGAATGTTTTATTGGTACGGTGTAACAAGGTCCCGAAAAAGTGCAGAAAGCATGAATGTTTATTTGACCCAAGTTACACTAGTTTATGTCACACTTTCGGGGCGTGGCTACACCGACTTCAAGAGCCAGTGTACCAGTGCAATTGTAGATTTTAGGTTATGTTAATGTCATATTAAAGTGTTTTGTTTGTATTTATCGTGTGAGTGAATTTATAAAAAATGAATCAAAAGCAAAAACTATTGTTACTGGCGTCGGAATTTTTATCATCAGAAGATAGCAGTGATAGTGACGTAGAATATTTTAGTACACAAGTTTGTGTATAAAGAACAATGATTTCTGGGAAGTTGAAAGTGATAATTCGGAGGATACAGTTAATTGTAACATATTTCACAATCCCCTGAATCAAAAGGGAAATGAAAAAAGAGATCACATATGTCAGTTGCTACCTTACCAATAGTTGAATAATTTTGTCTTATTTTTTTATAAATAAATAATAAAATACTTTTTGTAAATCTGATTTTCTCTGCCTTCTCCCGAACTAGTCAACCTTTCCCTTGAGAAACCCTAATTGGTGTTGTAATTTTTATTGCAAGAAACAGATGACGGACAATAGTAACTATAAATATATAAAAATAACTGCACAGACAATGCGGGGGTTGCTTTTACAATCCAACTTTCGAATTCCCACAGACGTAGTATGACTAATTCGGTAGAAGCAATTTGTTTACAGGGTGACATTTTTGTACACCACATACGCATGAAGGGTGTAAGTATTGAACATTCGCGATAGCGCAAAGAATTGAACTGGTGTAGAACAGAACTGTCCGCATCCAGTGTAACGACAGATTGAGTGCACACTGCTCCGGTGCTGGTGTAGCAGAGTGTACACTTTTATCGAATCGAATAGAAGACGCTATTAGATTAACCTCAGTAATTTTGGATCATTAAAGGAGGGTCTAGTTTTGAAGATATTTTGTTTTATTTAGCTCACTTTAAAGTTCTTATACGTGCAATTCAATTAATCTTAATTAAGATTCTTAATTTATTTAATTATCTCCAGTGAGATAGGTCAGTGCCTGGGACAACAGGGGTTTCCGATTTTAACCGTTCAAATCGGTGGCGCGACTCACTCTTATTTTTGTACTTACCCTCTACGGCTGAGGTGGGCACTAATTTGCCAGTAGAGAAACCACTTACCGATCTCAGCTGGAGTTGAACTTCTACTTGAAGAACTTGATTGATTTTTTAAAATTTATTGTTTCTAGACTATTTATTTTATTTATTTGACGTTAAAAAATACATCTCCAGACAGCTAATGCTGGTGTGATGTTACAAAACGATAAGTATTTTGGATGCGCATAGTATAATATTTTTGGAATATATTTAAGAGAAAAAACCATCAATCGATACTCTAACATAAAGTTATGAAAGCGTTTGAATGATGAAATCGCGGAAAAACAATCTCATTTGAAAAAACAAAGTGCTGTTTCATTAAACAATGCACTGTATCACAAATCAATGGAAATGATGGCCAAATTGTATGAACTGTGCTTCGAATTGTTTTATTATCCACCGGAATCTCCAGATGTGCCCCAAGGAATTTTTCTTTTCTCAGACCTCAAAAGAATTCTCGCTGGAAAGAAATTTAGCTCCGATGAAGAGGTTATCGCCAAAACTGAGGCCTATTTGAAAAATTGTATGACCGCTATAACTCTAATCGCAAAAAATGATATCTATGTCAACATATTTTATTGAGTAAGATTAGTATTTCTAGTCCAAGTCTACCTAGATTTTTAGCCATTTCTGATGTTATACCATCGTGTCCTGCCACCTTTCCTCGCTTTAGCAAATCTATAGCCTTTTGTATTTTATCATGTTTTTCTATTTCTATAAGTTTTTCTACTTCTGGTTTAAGATTACTGTCATTTGTGTTTAATATACTTTCGAAATAGTTTTTCCATCTGTTTATTATGTCTCTGTCAGTAATGTGCCATTCTCAGATTTTTTATTGTTAGTCCTATTTTGTATTCTAGTTCTTAAAGTTTTCAGTACTCGATAAAATAGTTTTTGGTTTCCTTTTCAGTCATTCTTTATCTTTGTCCTAAAATACTCCTATTGTTGTTGTTGGGCCTTTGCTTATGATTTCTTTAACAAATTCCTTTTTATTACTATTCTTTGCTACAATATTTACTTTAAATATGTCAGTTTTCATTTCCATCTTTGAAAATACCAGATAGTGATCAGTATAGACTTCCAGGCCTCTTCTTAATCCCGATTTATAATTATTATATAATCTATAATAGACTTTTCATATCTGGTTTTAGCTTCTGTTGTAAACTTGTGCGTCTTTGTGTTGGAAAAACGTTTTTGTAATTATTAAGTTGTTGTACAGAAGTCGATTAGCCTTTGTCCATTTGAATTTTTTATATCTTCTCCATGTACGCCATAATCTAATAACTCGATAAGATTAAATATAATATATCCAGTTTCTATGTTCCCAATTCCTATTGAAACACTTTAGATAAAGATATTTAGATAGAAAAAAAGAGATTTTTTTTATTTTCTATTGTTACATCATATAAGTAAGTATTGTTTTTTTTTTTAAATAATATACAGAACTGGTGCCTATAAAAAATTTTTGTTAAAAACAGGTAATTTGTTTCATTTGGATGAGTTTTATAAATTAAATATATGCAAACTATTCATTATTTTTTATCGGTGTCATTCCCGCCCCTGCATAAATTTAAGCGTAACGCACTTGGTCCGTTGTGTTACATGAATTGAAGCGTAAAGCTCCATAATATTTGACATTAGTAATGCCCATTACACTGCCAAGAACATGAAAAACTACCGCAGAGTTAAGTACGACTCTCTGGCGTTCTGCTGAATTTCTTATAGTGGCACCACTGACTTCATACTTGCATAAGGTTCTTTTAACGGCAGCAGTTAAATGACACGGATATGTAAATTTTTGTAACAGTTCGAGGGTTTCGGTATTTTAAAAATGAACTGGTGTATTTTTGTTTTTATGTTTTTTTGTTGGAAATTAGTGAATTGTCATAGCACAAATGGAAGAGAGAGTAGGGATCTTGCTACATGGGCTGGCTCCTGGTATATTTATCCTACTACAGCTTCCTGGTCTTTACAAACTAGGATACCTATGACATCTGGTAAGTTAATTTATTTTTTATTATATAACGAAATCAGTTTTTCCTTATATAAATTTAAAAACAAAAATATGGATTTGTATGAATTTTTTATAATATTAGTTTACCATTATACTAGTCTGCAGCTTCTTTAAAATACTCATTTTAGTCAATTTCTCCTTCAAAATTATTAAGAATATTAGGAAAGAAATACCTAAATATAACAAAAAATCAAATGCAAGGATTTAATGTAGCAAAAGTAACTTAGTTAACAAAAAAAAGAACTTGTTATAACAGAAAGTATGTCACTAATAATACTAAAAGATGAAAAAGAAGTGTTTATTAAACAAAATAAAGCTGCCATCAGACAGCGCGTCCTTTCAGTGACAACTGTCAATTTTGACAGTTTTATCAATTGTTTTGATTGATGATGATTGGGTAAAAATGCCTTGTAATGATTAAAAAAATGGGGTATATAAAAAATAATAGTAGTTTACGTAACAAGTCCTGAAAGTGGTCTTTTACTGGACAAGTAGGCAAATTGCAGGGCGAGCCATAGGCGAGCCCTGCAAGCCTGCGAGTCCAGTAAAAACACTTTTGGGACGTATTACGTACAATATTTTTTTTTAAAACGGGCACTGTTGTACCATAAACTTCATATTATTCAGTTTACATTTTTATAACAAGAACTCTTTATTAACTAATTTTAACATTTTTTTTAACAAACCTTGCTTGGGTGGCCGCCTTAACAATTTCATCTGGTATAATTTCATCTTCCATTAATTCACAATCAAATGCATCATTTTAAATATCCATTTTATAATAAATTTCACGTCAAAATATGTCAAGTTATTTTACCGAAGGTTACTTTCAAGATGCAAAGCGAGTGTCGTAGTACCATTTTTGGAGTGAAGATGGGGCCACTTGCGAATGGTTTCTACTTTCGCAAGTTTGCAGCTATAAGGATTTGGTCGATTCATACAGGGGATATCTCTTCATTAGTGACTGAATAGACATAACCTATACTACACTGATGAGCTCCAAAAAGAGCAAAACACGGTGTCTGTAGTTGGTTTTGCCCTTGTATGAGGTGATTAATATCCTTATACTTATGACGCAGCATCTACCGGTGTCTTGAGTAAGGAAATCTAACCAAACACCAATCTAGTTTAAATCTGGATTTATTATTGACAGCACGGCACTAGATACGTTTTGTATCATCTCTTACATCTTGTTATATTAGACTATCACAAACGCTCTGCTCGTTTTATGTTTTTATAGTTTTAAATATATACAACACTCGGTTACCATAGAATTGTCCGCTATCTTAGACTAACTATTTTACCGGACTTGTCCGACAAAATGACATTTTCTGACCAAAAAATAAACCGGAAAGTACTAATTTATGGCCGGTCTAAAAAAAAAAGAAATTAATTAAAAGTTAAGTATTGCATATCGATACAGAAAATATGTGTAAAATTTGTGCCAATTTTAAAGATACGTTACTTTTGTTTACAAAAAGTTCTGCAGATTGGGTAAGGAAAAATAACCACACAAACAGGAAATTGCAGCGTTGCAACGAATTAAAAAACTTCTTTGACAAGAAACCATGGAAGAGAAAAATATACAAAATTATAATGTGACTATTGATCAACTTTATCACAATTATATCTTCAAGGAAAATGGAATTCTAGTGTTCGTAATTACAGATAGAGCTTTATTGATGAACTTTATCACAATTATATCTTCAAGGAAAATGGAATTCTAGTGTTCGTAATTACAGATAAAGCTTTTCAAAAGTTTTTTAAGACAGCAATAACTTCATCATAATAATACACGTGTTTCTCATCTTCGAATACATTATTGATAATGCGTAGACCCGAATTTCTAACTTTGAAAATCGGTTTTGAACTGAAGTATATAGTCCTCCATGATAAATCTGTGAATAACGAAATACAGCAAAGTATCAAAATGGCAACGGCAGTGTCGGCAACGGTCACTTCTCAACAAGATCTAAATGATAAAGGAATTCCACTGCAGACATCAGTCATGATTGACGTCATGCAACCCAATGTGGAAGACGAACCAGAAGTCTCACAAAACTCACAATAAGTATAACTAGCCGCAAAACGAAAGGCAATATTGTTAATGTGGGACATGAACTGTAAGCAGAAGAATTTGCTTGGTACTTCTTGTTTCCTTATGGAAATAGTTTTAAAGTGAAAAAGTCTGTAAGTACTACAACATTACACTACTTTCAGATCAGAATTTTGAAAAGTGATATAAGGTTTCAACGCAACGAATACTTATCTATTTTACGCTTTAAATTTCATTGGGTTTTATCGTATCAAAAGCACTATTTCAGGATGTGTCAAGAAAATCGTTAATCAAGAAGTAGTAGTCAAAGACGTCGATCTGTATGTGAAAAATTTGACGGATTCTGCAGCTTATTGGAATTATAGTCCATTTCACCGTTTTTGGCCGATTTGATATTAGAAACCACTGAAATAAGATTAAACTGTCATCCAAGTTACCAATGGCGGAGAGTTTTTTTTGTCTAAATAAAGTCGTAAGTTTCTGAATCTATCAGTGTGGTTTGACATCTACAAAAATATGACATTAATAATTATTAAATTCAACCCTTCAACAACGAGCCGTACATGAAGGTTACTAGGAATGTGAATTAAGTCAAGACTTCCGTATTGAATACTTTTTATCTACCGGTGAAACAAGATGCAGTTACGTAAGTATTGTATTAAAAAACAAACGTCCTCATTTAAATTTCTAACTTGCCTGTATCTGAGAGAGATGTAACTCTAAATTTACTTCGAGTATGATTTCTGTCATCGGCCAAAAACGGTGAAATGGACTATAGCTCAAATTATATGTTTAGGAGGTCAAACCTATTTTCTAATTTAGAAAGTTTTTTATATTTTCGCCGTGTTCTGTGTCTCTGTGTCATTCCGTGGAATTTGTAATCGAATTTAAACCTATTTCCCGACTACCTATAGCTCTGAAATTTTCAGGATAGCTAAGAACTGGATGACAATGCATGTTTCAAGTGTATTTAGGCATATACATAGATTTCGAAATTTATACCGAATTGATATTAAACATGATCTAAGTTGTGTATAGATAATATTATTTTGAAAGTTATTAAATAAATCGTTCGTAGCGTAGTTGGTTAGGCGGCGAGTCAGTCCACTTTTGACAGTTCTGTTATGTTATCATAATGGGATCGATTACGCTACAGAGAAGTTTTTTTTTTTCTTTTTTTTTTGTTCTTACATGTGAAAACAGTAATTATTATTTTAACTGGTAATAAAATAAACTGTTTTAGAAAGTTTTTAGATACAACTACCCTTGATTTTGTTAACAAGGAAACAATCTTCTCTATGATCAATCACAGCGTTGTATGACTTAATATTTTTGCAAAATCAGGGATGCTGTGCATTGTTGAGATGACACAAAATATGACCTATAAATCAGTAAAAAACTTTCTATTATAAAAAGTTCTTTTTGTAAATTGTGCTTATATTTAGCTCTAATTATCTCAACCGGTTAGATCAACGAAAAGCTTTATTTATAATTGATGTTGATCCTAGTACGCTCGACATTTATGAGACTCAAAGACTTATAGAAATTTTGAGCCGATATTTCATGGTAAGAGTAAATGAAATTTATCAAAAATAATGATGAAGTATGGAAATATGAAATACCATTGGTGGCGTATTAATCCTCACCTTCATGATTTTGATCGAAAATCATCCAGAGTTAGACTGAGAAAAAGGGAAACTTTTTCTCGATCATAACTGTTGCTGATCTTCGGATGGACGTGAGCATGTTTATCGAAGGCCTTGAGAGAGATTCGCGAGTTGCAATAATGTTTCCAAAATTCTATTTGGTTGAGGAACTGTGATGTTCAGAGTAGAATGTCTACCTTTAAAAATACCTTTACTAAAGCTCTGAAACCAGAAATAAGAAATATTGTTTTTTTATTCGCTTAATCTTTTTTTTTTCTATCAACATATTAAAGACCATAATTATTTTTAAACTTCGCGATATCTAAATCTTTACCTGGTTTAATTTATTATTATAGGCAGATATTAAACGTAAAGGAAAGCGTTATAAATAAACTAATTTGTAAGTATAAGAGTAAAACTTAGATTCAAGTATGTCGACAAAAGAGTAAAAAACATTGATAATAACCAAGATTGCAAAGTTGATTATTAGTTTATATTTAAATATTATTATTGCTAATAACAAGCAATTATCTTTAATGAAAACAATAAAAAATCTATAGACCTCTTTCGTGTTAAATTATAGGACCAAGATAAAAATAATAATGATAAATCGAAGAGGCGAATTTGTTTTCTTTAGCCCCGTTTTAACCTGTTTAGCCGGGAAACAAAAGTATGCAGGATCTACCAGGGTGAAACAGGATCTGTTTAAACCCACTTCAGCCTGGTAGAACCCAAACACGTTCGCTTTCATGCTAACATTGAATCGGATTCCAACGTTGTAGTCTAGTCGAGAAGTTGATTTCCTGCGAAAAATAATTACCAGTCTCTTAAAAATATGAGTGATAGCTCAAACGATTCAGAATGGCATTTAGAGAAAGACCATTTTTCGATTTTTTTCTGGAGATAAAAATTACAATTGTTATTAACAAAAAACTGAAAAAATAAATAGTCCTTTCGGTTTTTGTTAATATCTTAAAAAGTATAAGTGATAGCTAAAATATTAAAAACGTTTCTGAAAGAGCAGAAAATTTCAGCCGGGATGTTCTGGATTCTCGGAATTGTAGCACCAATATTTATAATTTTAATTTAAAGTTAAAAATCGGCTTCCGCGCGGCAATTTTGGCATGCGCGCGTGGCCTCTGTAATGACCGCAACTTTTCAATAATTTTTTTATGCCACTAAATAATATTATAAAAATTAGAAAAAATTCAGATGTCATCTAAACACTTCAAATAAAATGGTCACGCGATAAAAATTGTTGTATCATCATTTTTTAAACAGTTATTTAATTGTTAATTAACAATTTTTTACGAATTTCTGTTATTATAAAAGGCGGTATAAAAGTTTTATTAATTGTTCTAAAAATTTTTCCTTTCTTGGAGCCTTTATTATCAATGTTTTTAACAAGATGACATCATAAAAGTTTTAAAAATTTCTTTAATTCATTAATTATTAATTTGTTAATTGAAAAAAACAATTAAAAATGAAAATAATGTTGTTTAAATATATAGTTTTTTAATTTAAAGCTATTGCTGGTTTTATGTTCATGCTAGACATTATATAAATTACCTTTATAATTTTTTCATGCCATTTGTTTATACATTTTTTATAAACAAATGGATTAATTAAATATTTTCGAAATTTTTTTTTCACCTTATTATAAGCGTAAAAAAATAATGATTTTTAAATAAAAAAAATTTCTTAATAACAATATTTAATTGTTTATAATCGTTTTTTTAGATATTTAATGTTTAAATTAATTATTAAGAAATCTTTCTTTTTTAATCATTATTTATACTTCTAACTATACCTAATTGCTAAAAAAATTTTTTTTTTTGTTAACAATTTAGTTATTTATTTATATACCAATTTGTTATAAACAATTTTTTTTATTTGCAATAATTTTTTTCTAGAACATAAAAAAATAACAAAAACAGCTATCTACAACAAAATGCAAAAAAAATACAAAGTTCCGTAAAAAATAAAATTTTTTTTTTTGGCATTTTGTTGTAGATAGCTGTTTTTGTTATTTTTTTATGTTCTAAAAAAAATTATTGCAAATAAAAAAAATTGTTTATAACAAATTGGTATATAAATAAATAACTAAATTGTTTACAAAAAAAATGATTAAAAAAAAAAAAGATTTCTTAATAATTAATTTAAACATTAAATTTCAAAAAAAAAGCGATTATAAACAATTAAATATTGTTATTAAGAAATTTTTTTTATTTAAAAATCCTTATTTTTTTACGCTAATAATATGGTGAAAAAAAATTTTCGAAAATATTTAATTAATCCATTTGTTTATAAAAAATTTATAAACAAATGGCATGAAAAAATTATAAAGGTAATTTATATAATGTCTAGCATGAACATAAAACCAGCAATAGCTTTAAATTAAAAAACTATATATTTAAACAACATTATTTTCATTTTTAATTGTTTTTTTCAATTAACAAATTAATAATTAATGAATTAAAGAAATTTTTAAAACTTTTATGATGTCATCTTGTTAAAAACATTGATAATAAGGGCTCCAAGAAAGGAAAAATTTTTAGAACAATTAATAAAACTTTTATACCGCCTTTTATAATAACAGAAATCCGTAAAAAATTGTTAATTAACAATTAAATAACTGTTTAAAAAATGAAGATACAACAATTTTTATCGGGTGACCATTTTATTTGAAGTGTTTAGATGACATCTGAATTTTTTCTAATTTTTATAATATTATTTAGTGACATAAAAAAATTATTGAAAAGTTGCGGTCATTACAGAGGCAACGCGCGCATGCCAAAATTGCCGCGCGAAAGCCGATTTTCAACGTTAAATTAAAATTATAAATATTGGTGCTACAATTCCGAGAATCCAGAACATCCCAGCTGAAATTTTCTGCTCTTTCAGAAACGTTTTTAATATTTTAGCTATCACTTATACTTTTTAAGATATTAACAAAAACCGAAAGGACTATTTATTTTTTCAGTTTTTTGTTAATAACAATTGTAATTTTTATCTCCAGAAAAAAATCGAAAAATGGTCTTTCTCTAAATGCCATTCTGGATCGTTTGAGCTATCACTCATATTTTTAAGAGACTGGTAATTATTTTTCGCAGGAAATCAACTTCTCAACTAGACTATTGGATGTATGGGTAGAATTATTATTAGTTGAGTAGATTTTGAATCAGTTAGACAGATTTTTGATCAGTTCAGAGAATTTTGATTAAAAGGGCAGATTTAGATTAGTTTCGCAGATTTTATTTAATACGAACAGATTTTTTGATTAGTGTGATCGTCCGAAACTTAAAGTTCTGCAAATTGGATAAGGCAAATAACAATTACCTGAACAGAAAGCTGCAGAATGAAAGCGAACTACGAAGAAACTTCTTTTATAAGAAACATAGTTTAAGTGCCAATACAACGCCCAATATCAACATTAAATCTATACTAATATTATAAAGCTGAAGAGTTTGTTTGTTTGTTTGAACGCGCTAATCTCAGGAACTAATGGTTCGAATTGAAAAATTATTTTTGTGTTGAATAGACCATTTATCGAGGAAGGCTCTAGGCTATATAACATCACGATGCAACTATTAAGAGCGAAGAAATAATGGAAAATGTGAAAAAAACTGGGAAAATTATTGATCCTTGACGGCTTCCATTGCCTGCGCTGCAAAAACGGTTCAAAATACCAAAAATATATGTATGAAAGAATTATTCCTCTTGAAATGATCTTAAAAAATGTCCGCGACTGTATATGTCTATCTTTTAAGATTAACTCACTAGAACCGTTTTTATGGTAATCAAATTTGGTCGAAATTAATGCATTATTTGTTAAGAGTTGTATCAACGTAATAATATTAATCTTTATCCAAACAAATGTGTTGTTGATTAAGAGTATTTAATTGTGAACAAAATTGTCTTTGACATCACTTAATTTCAATGAACATCTTAGAAGATATCACAATTTTAACATAACTAGGACACCACCGTAAGGTGGCGCAGTTATTATCTATACCTACTAATATTATAAAGAGGAAAGGTTTGATTTTTTGTTTGTTTGTTTGTTTGAAATGAATAGGCTCCGAAACTACTGGACCGATTTCAAAAATTCTTGCACTGTTGTCAAGCTACACTATTCCCGAGTGACATAGGCTATGTTTGATTTAAAAAAAAATGGGGATCCTTACTAAAATGCCATTAATGTAACCGAAAATGACCTTAAAACCCTTACATCGCGTGTGCTGAGAATACTAGCCTCAAGGTCAAACCTTCCAATTAGTAGGGATCGGTTTTTCTCATGGCCAACCGCCTAAGGCAGGTCGAGTTCCTAAAAATCAATTTATTTTGTTGCCAGAAAATAAAACAACATGTTATATTGTTTACAGGGAAGCGTTGACCCAATATATTTAGTGGCGAGGAAAGGTTTGTTTGTTTGTTTGTTTGTTTATTTGAAATGAATAGGCTCCGAAACTACTGGACCGATTTCAAAAGTTCTTCTACCGTTGGCAAGCTACACTATTCCCGAGTGACATAGGCTATGTTTTATTTTCAAAAAAATAGGGATCCTTACTAAAATGCCATTAATGTAACCAAAAATGACCTTATAACCCTTACATTGCGTGCGCTAAGAATACTAGCCTCAAGGTCAAACATTCCAATTAGTAGGGATCGGTTTTTCTCATGGCCAACCGCCTAAGGCGGGTCGAGTACCTAAAAATCAATTTATTTTGTTGCCAGAAAATAAAACAACATGTAATATTGTTTACAGGGAAGCGTTGACCCAATATATTTAGTGGCGAGGAAAGGTTTGTCTGTTTGTTTGTTTGTTTGAAATGAATAGGCTCCGAAATTACTGGACCGATTTCAAAAATTCTTTTACCGTTGGCAAGCTACACTATTCCCGAGTGACATAGGCTATGTTTTATTTAAAAAAAAATAGGGATCCTTACTAAAATGCCATTAATGTAACATGTAACCAAAAATGACCTTAAAACCCTTACATCGCGTGCGCTAAGAATACTAGCCTCAAGGTCAAACCTTCCAATTAGTAGGGATCGGTTTTTCTCATGGCCAACCGCCTAAGGCGGGTCGAGCACCTGAAAATCAATTTATTTTGTTGCCAGAAAATAAAACAACATGTAATATTGTTTACAGGGAAGCGTTGATCCAATATATTTAGTGGCTTTTGTTATTTTTCTTTAATCCCCGTGCAAAGCCGGGGCGGGCTGCTAGTCTCATATATTTAAACGAGAATTTCTTACTAAATTAAGTACTATAAAGCCACCGTACGGTGGTGCAGTGGATATCTTATATAAAATATCTAATATAAAAAAATCAATGAAAACAAAAAAAGCAAAATGGTAAAAATGTGAAAAAATGAAAAATGGAAAAAAAGACATGACAGTGTTATGCGGTACAAAGTCTGCCGGAACAGCTAGTATGGGGGCGTCCACAAATTACGTGAGGGATTTTTCTGGATTTTTTGACCCCCCCCCGCGCCCCCTCTTGTGAGATTTCATAAGATTTTCCCTAACTCCCTCCCCCCTCCCCAAATCTCACGTGAGATTTTTAAAAAATTGGTATTTTAACTGTAATCGCGTTGGATTTAAAAAAATACAAAAACATGATTTGTTCCATTACTTTTACTTTAAAAACTAGCAATGACTAGTATTTGATAGGTACTAAAAATCAATAATATTTATTCTAATTCAGTCCATGGGCAGTAGCCACAGTGGTGCTGCTCTGCGGGGTTTGGACAAATACGACAATCACTATTGTGTGAAATTCCGCCGTATTTTCATTCTGAAAGCATTTTTGTACTTTAATTTAATTTTACTTTTACCTAACTTTACACCGTTTTCTACTTGAAAAAAAATTACGTGATATTTTGTAAAACCCTCTCTCTCCCCCTAGTGAGATTTAGAATGATTAAGCTTGACCCCCTCCCCCCTCTGAACACCTCGCGTAATTTATGGACGCCCCCTATACAATAAAATTCCTAAACTATAAATTAGGCTTACTAGCTCCAGGTCGTGGTTTAAATTTAATCAAATCTGCAAATTCTCTGATTCAAGAAAAAAAGCGCCAAGTACGGATATCTAAATCTTCATTTGAGTTGAATTTTTTATTATAGTCAGATACTAAATGTTAAAAAAAACGTTTTATATAAACTGATTCATAAAAGACTAAAATTTATATTTAAGCACATCGACAAAATGGAAACAAAAAACGTTAATGATAATTTTTAAATAAAACCAATAATAAAATCGTTTTAAATTACATACTAAAGATGTAAAATATAAATGAAAGTCTTAAGTGAAAACGGCATACTAAGTATGAAGAAGAAATATAGATTTTAACGGGTGATGTCGTACAATGATTGATGCTTTCAATAACTGTACTGCTAAAGCATAGCTACGATAATAATACTCTAGATTATGTCCAATCACATTGTATCACGAACTGTGCATTCTTCAGTAGATTTGTAAATATATTTAATATATATTTCATTCAACAGGTGTATTGAAACGAAATGCCTACTGAAGAATCACACCAACATATTATTAAATTTTTTGGCTGTATTGTAAAGTGGTTTATAAATGATGTTAAAAACGTACCCAGTCCAGATCTAGATAATGAAAAACACATGCTTGTGGAGTTACCTTAAAGATTCTGCGATCAAACTTTAATCGGTAATTAAATTTCTGAATAAGAAATCCTTAATTAATGATGATTAGTACTTAGTTTAAACAAATTGGTTTGTAACTTTTTTTTGTGCTCTCTTTACCCTTCCAGGCCGGGACATTACATCGGTAGGTACAGTAGGCGGCAAGAGGGGAAATAATTTATGCGAACCTGGAACAAGTTTATTTCCTATTCAATTAGTTAAGGAGTCAAAAGCGAGTGTGCCAGCTCCGTATATCTACTAAAAAACATTTTTTATCTTTACTCGATTAAGAACGTAGGGCTTAGCTGCTATAGCATGCGACAAGCAGCATGTAAGCTTTATTTTTATTTATTTATTTTACTAAAGATGCCTAAGGAATGATCATGCTGTTTAGGTTTCGGTTTAAGGCCTTCCGAGCAAAAGAATCCGGCTTCGTGAATTCTAGAGGTCACCCTTTCTTCCTGTTCTGTCACAGTAATGATCGTCGTCGCAAAGGTAATGAATCCTTCCCATGCTGGTCTTGTAGCTATCATCTTCTTAATGACCCTCTTCGCATCTTGCCTTCCGTTTATGACCTTTTTTGTGCCATTTCTGGAATACGAAGAAGGTGTGCTCCACCGTGTCCAGATGTACGCAATAAATACACATTTTATCTCTAAATTTTCGTCCGCTGCTTTGAAAGGAAATCGGGTATCGAATACTACAGGTCATCAACTTATAACAAATTCCACGAGCAAGTGTAAATGGTTCTTAATAATACAAATAGTGAAAATAGTGTAAACAGTCTCTCCAAAAAACTGTACCTACGGTTTTCTTACTACTAGGAATGCAAAAACTGTAAGCAGCTACTCCATGCGCTTTAAGTGGTTCTTTTTAGTAGCAATAGTATCATAAGTTTAAGAAACAGTTGTATTAATGAAACTTAGGATAGTTGCTAAATAAACAATTACATTTCTTTCACTGATAGGAATGGTATTAGACGTCCAAACAACAACTATGCCAACAAAACTGTACACAATAACTCAATCAGAAACAGTATAAGCTTTTCGTCCACTAGAAATAATATTTATAGTCCCAAAAGTAGCTTTATCAACATAACCGACACAGTTACTTTATAAAAAACTATAGCTACAGTTTTTTTTTCTAGTAACACTCAGTCAGCAACTCCATGAGGTGTTCTAGTAGTGCTATAGCTCTCCTGCTGGTGGGATACTTATCAGAAATTTTAAATACAAACACAATTGTGGGACCTACCTCACAAGCAGATATTATTGGAGGCAAGAAACTGACACAGAAAAAAGATAGAAAACTGAACGAATTACATATTACTTGTTTGTATAGCTAAGTAATTAGGATCTAACCTTCCGTTTCAACATATCTTAAAGTTTCACATCGTGCCTGACAGCTTTACCATATATAACATCTGAGAAATTAATATCATAATAGAGTTTAAAAATATATATGTCAATCTAGGAACAAGATTGACATATATCCTGAAGAGAACGTTATTGTTTTAATATCTGAATATACAAAGACAATAACCTGCTAAGCCAAATGAAATACAATAAAAACAACCAACAACACACAATAGATATATTAACATCTCACTTCTAATTGTACAGAACAACAAAAAGCCCAAACAGAATATTGTTAAGAATTTTTAAAACTGATGCCTTATTTAATAGAGACATAAATACTATAATCGACATTAAATCCAAGCATACAATTTATGACCGACCTATTTTAAGGATATTTTTTCTATCTATGGTTTATTTCTGCTTCATAAATAAGACCTTCTTTACACATAAAAGCTTTCGTTTTAAAGTCATAATAATTGTTTAATGTAATTGATGGAATAAGGCATAATGAAAACTAATTTAAGATTTCTTTTATTATGGTAACACCCACTGATTATCGTCTTATATGTGTTGGTACCTACATATACATTAAATGTGTTTATAACGGCTAGCTTAGTTATTTCTTTCTGCATACACTTAATGTTGACTTTTTTTAAAACTGATTATTGAAACCTTCTATGTAACGCTAATCGCACCACTTAAACACTAGGCAAGAAATTGTAACATGCTCTGTTAGTCAAGTGTTTTAAATTTTGGTAGAAGTTAAAGGTAAACATTATTTACTCCTTAAAAACAATATAAAGTTTAATTTTAAAATAAAGAATTAAAACTGTTATATAAATTAGATTTTAATAAAGTAATTGAGAGTTTCATGGCTTCATCATTACATAATCACAATTTAATTAACTACAACAATAATTTTATGAAATAAACTATATACCTGAGTCAAAAATTTTTTGTTTAAACCAGTTTTAATCTGATTAATTTAAAAACTAAGGCTGAAATGGGTTTAAACAGATAAAAAAGGCACTGCTGTTAATCCGTGTTTCACTCTGGTAGAGCCTACATACATTTGTTTACAGACTAATTAAGTTTAAACAGGGTTTAAACATTTCGGCTCGGGTAAACTTTTGACATTTAATATAAACCTATTTTGATATTCTATCTTTCTAAAATAAGTTCAAATGGGTTCGATATTCCTGCACAGAAATCCACGTAACGACACAATTTTGAGGTTTCTTCATACCTCCATTTAGCATATTAGTGGTGATATTTTCACATGGTTTCCCAATTCGGGTTTGTTATCATCATTAGAATTTTGCATGTAAACGTGAACTAAATTGTAACAACATTTCGTGCTTAAGTTAAAAAATAATATCCTCTTTCGTGTCGTTTCGCGCTAAGAGTTGAGAACTTGCATAAGTGCTGCAATTCGTAACAACGCTGCACGGAGGACTGCGAAACTACACGAATGTGAGGTTTCTTCATTTCTCCATTTCACCTATGAGTTAACAAGCAGTATTCACGCTTGCGTCATTTCGCCCTAAGAGTTGAGTCCTCGGATTAGTACTGCGATTCATAACAACACTGCACGAAGGTCCGACACGAATTGAGGTGATATTTTCACATGGTTTTCAGATTCGAGTCGGTTATTATTATAAGATTTTCGCATATAAACTTGAACTAAACTGTAATCCGCATTCGCTACACAATTTCGCGCCGAAGTTAACAAATAGTATCCTCTTTCGGGTCGTTTCGCGCTAATAGTTGAGAACTTGCATAAGTGTTGCGATTCGTAACAACGCTGCACGGAGGTCTGCGAAACGACACGAATGTGAGGTTTTTTCATTTCTCCATTTCGCCTATGAGTTAACAAACAGTATTTACGCTTGCGTCATTTCGCCCTAAGAGTTGAGGCCTCGCATAATTGCTGCTATTCGTAACAATACTGTACGGAGGTCCCACACAAATTGAGGTGATATTTCCACATGATTTCCCAATACGAGTCGATTATTATCCATAGATTTTTTCATGTAAACATTAACTAAATTGTAATCTGTATTCGCTACACAATTTAGTGCATAAGTTAACAAATAGTATCCTCTTAGGCGTTGTTTTGCGCTAAGAGTATTAGAGAACTTGCATAAGTGCTGCGATTCGTAAAAAAAATATATTAAAAGTATAATGTAAAAGTTTCTTCTTATCTATTAAAAATTTAATATCTCTTGTAAAAACTTTAGTAATATATATAATGATCTATCTTAAATCTTTCCAGATAACTTATTATTTACAAAATTTTTATTTTTATAGAATTTGCTGACACAAGCCGGCAGGATAGGGGTCACAAAGTAGGAGGGAAGTACAGGAAGAAGTTCAAAAGGTTCCTTTTACCTTTATTATTAGCGTACAAATTAAAATTCTTTACTTTAATCCCAGTTCTACTTGGAGGATTAGTTCTACTAACAGGAGCTACTGGTTTAGCTGGATTTTTCTTTGCACTGTTTGCAGCAGTTATGGGATTAAAGTCAAGTGGTAGTCATTAAGCTTTTAAAAATTAATAATTAATAAGAGTTATTAATTTTTAACACTCTCTTTTCGTTGTCTTAAAAATGTACTAATTGTAAAAGATACAAACTGGAAAATTTTTACTCTGTAGAAAAAATTAAGCACAAATGTTGTTTTAATATAGTGTTAACTCTTAACAACATTTATGAAATTACGTTCTTTTACTGTATAACATATACCACTCTAGTTTCTCGCGTTACAGTCTGAAGAACTGTGTGTTTCTGGTTTGTATTACACTGGGACGGTTCTGAGAGTCTAATGATGCGTAAGTGTATTATAAAAAATGTAATTACAAATAGAGACATTTTAGAGACATTCCACCGTATATAGAAACGAATAGTAGGATCACTCTCGCTAAAACTGTTTCTATGCCACGAAGCTCTCGATCCGCATTTCGGTCTGCATGGTTGTCGCTCTTCAGCAGTGTTGCCAACCCAATATTTCTGATTCCGGTAAATTAATCCAAAAAAATATAAGAAGAAATCAGATTTATAAAAAAAAATCGGCAAATTTAAAAATGTGTCTATTTAATAACAAAAGTTAAATAATTATGAAAGAAAATTATAACGGTAAGTTTATCGGTAGATTACTTCCTAAGCCTGTAGATCTACCGAAAAATCGGTAGAGTTGGCACCGCTGCTCACCTGTTCTCCCAAAACTCCAAACGTCGGCAAACCGGAGCAAAATGTTGTACAAAGACCTTCAAAGGCGACGGGCAGAGTGATTTTACTATTTTTGTCTACATTCGGTGGACATACTTTTTATTGTGTACAATAGATATCTCAATATTGCAATATTTTGTGTTCAAAAATTAGTTGCTAAAAGTAAATATAAAATATTTTTTTTAACAAAAAAATTGTTTAAATAAAAACAAATATTTATTTTAACAAACATATTTAATAAATAACAAAATAATTTTGGTATTTTTTGTGTAACAAGTTACCAAACTTAACTATTGATAATTTATTTTAATTGAAATACCTAAAACGTTTTTTAACGAAAATATTTGTAGAATATTTTAACAATATTTGTTAAAATTATATTAATAATTAGATAACTGGTGTCACACAGTTGATAATATATATTATTTATTTATTTATTTATTTATTTATTTATTTTTATTTATTCAGTATTTAATCACTTTTAGTTGTAACAATTACAAGAAGATATGGATATTGTATTTGTATACAAAATACTTGGATAAAAATCTACTGTCCAAACAAATGTGGTAGTTACATCTGTCAATGTCAATGCTTCTTTGACACATTAAATTGTTGACGTTAAGATCATAAATTCTTATTGGTTAACCGTATACAATGATTTTCAAAGCTTTATCAAAATGTAAGTCGTACATCGATGCTCCCTTGATGAGACTAACGGTACATCTGTTAAGGTTTGTAGGTTTGTACCTACCATAAAAAATATGGGTTAGTTAAAAGAGTGGGCTGTCAAAATTTACTGTGAATGTTCGATAGAACGCGCAAAATTGTAGTACCTGTATTTGTAGAGTCATGTAGGTCGAGTGTACGCAGTTGAGCTTTAAAACCTCCTAGCAGCATGAAACTAAGAATAGAATGCAATAAAACGACGTTAATTAGTTAGAATATTTAATAATCAAAAATAAAAAAAATAGAAACAGTTTCGTCAATCGTACGAATTCTTTGAGACTTATAACTTATTCGAAATGCGCACTAGTGCGGGTAAGTGTAGGTACGTGATATAACATAAAGATTTATGACTTATGTAGGTACCTATATAGAGTGGCTATACACCCCATTAGGGGTTAAGCCGCTAATAAGCTCTCTAGATCTAATTCATAAGGTAGATCAGTACTTATACTTGTTACTTAATTTTCTCAGCAATTTTTCTCCACAATTTTCTATCATTGGTTTTATTTTTCCACTGTTCTATTCCGGCATAATGTAGATCTTCAGCAACTTCTTGTAGCCATGTGGATTTTGGTCTTCCACGCTTTCGTTTGCCTTCCGGCATATTAATATTAGAATTTGCAATTCTACTTAAACTAATCAACATTTGAAAATAAAAATCTGCTTAATTGGACTCAATATAGAAAAAATACTCCAAAATATTCTTTGGCATAAATCACATACAAATACGTCCTCTTCGAAACTAGTGCACTACTATTTGTGCCACCAGATCTCGCAAACATTGCATTCAAACCAGTCTTCAGACGTTCAAAGTTATTTATTTATTTATTTTATTTTAAACGAATTTTTATCATTTTTTGGCTTCCTCTTTTTATCAGTCTTAACAGCCTACTTAGTATTGTTTTAGTTTTCTTTAATGTAAGTTTATGTTTTAAATGTAACCGCACTTCTCTTTTTCATCTTGTTTCTTCTTTTCTACACTAATTTGCAAGAACTATCAGTGGCAATGTATAATTTTTTTCCTTTCTTTCGACGATTTTGATTTGTGGCTTTGGGCAATGGTTGAATATACGTTAACAGAAGATGCAACAGATTCTTCTGTTGCTGATGATGTCACAGGTTGAACCACAGGGTTTATTACAACCGGAGCCTTTGGAGCAGGGATTAAATTTGTAACAGTAACTGCAGCGGATGCTGACGATGTCACAGTTGGAGGTACCTACTTCCGCAGGTTCTTCAACAACTTGAGGGTTTGGAGCGGAAATCGTATCGGTAACAGATGATGCTGCAAAATCTTGTTCCGTAAAAATATCTCTACTTGTCTTCTTGTAAGCAAACATCAACATTCATATTAATAACTGTACCCGACAAGCTCATGCGCACACTTGACCCAACGTATCAAAACAGGATCATTCAAAAATCGTTCACAATGGCATCATCTCAACGAAATCATAATTATCCCTTGTCAAATGAGATAAAACAAGCCTTCCAAATAAGTATAACTAACCATGCAAAACAACATTACAAACTTTTTCGCCGTGACTCAAGTCTGCCTGAGGCCACTCGAACTCACGTGACGTGATAGTAGTCTGTTTCTGCATTTATTAGTAAAGTGCACCTCATTAACATATTAATGCTTTGACGTTTGGATTATAAGATTTTATGTAGGCAATACAAGATTTTTAATTCGGTAGTTTATATAGGTATCCATATTAAAATAAATTTGGTTTACCGATGATCCCTTGATAAAGAAGAAAGTTACTAAATGGCGTTATATTAGGGTTTGTACCATAAAAAATACATGTTATATTAAAGAATCGACTGCCAAACTCACGAAATACAGATACCAGGAGTTTAAAAGTAATGTTAAACAAATGGTCTCAATTTACGGGACAGAACTATTGCCGGTAGAGTGCGCCCGTGTTCAAGAGATACTCGTTTAAATCCTTACGCGGGAAGTTTTGTTGCTATTGTCAGCTTTTATGACAACTAATTTTAAATAAATAAATTAATATTATATATTTAATTTAATTTCGCGACATTTAAATGTCATAACATAGGTTCTCCTGATTATTCGCGTTGCCAGTGGCAAAAAATGGAACTATGATCTGGGTTGATTATTGTGACCAGAAATATTATGGAAAAGCCTATACCGTGTAGACTCCTGGTATCTATACTTCGTGGCCAAACTGTTGGTACTATCTCTGTTTTACGTAATGCAAAAATTGTAGTAGAAACCTCCAATTTTGCCTTATTGACATATTGACGTTTTGTCATATAGACAGTTTGGTAAATCACATATCTCTAATAAAGTGTTTGCTCTCTTGGTGGGGACGAAAGGTACTAAGATGCGTTTTGTTAAGGTTTGTACTAAAAAAAATACAGGTTAGATAATAGATTCGATTTTCAAAGTGTACACAGCATGTTTGACAGAAATAAAAAAATCTATACCTGGATTTGCAGTCCGTTGGCATTGACGTCATTTGACGCATATGCAAGTAGACCAATACGCGGTAAGTCTTTCTATGTTAAACCTGACAACTACGCTTCATTCCTACCGCGTATTGGTCTACTTGCATGTACGTCAAATGACGTCAATGCCAACGGACTGCAAATCCAGGTATAGTACCTATTTCTGTAAATGTCAAAGTGTTGATATTTTGAAGTTTTGAAGTATAAATCATTAATTTTCATAGGTTAATTGTTGGCGGTATTAGATTTACGATATTTAAACCAGTAGATTATATATCTTCGTCAAAATGTTTGCTATTGTCTAACTAAAGCATCTTGGATAGATACTAAAAGTGACATTTTTTTAATTCAATTTTAAGACGGTTGGTAGCGGACTCAAATTGCGTACTTTTAGTACTAAAAGAACTAATTAAATAATGTAACATTAAAAAAAAAATCAAATAAATAATCTGGATATCATATCGTTGACAGTGGACAGGAAATTTTTAATACAACAAGAAAGGTTTTAATGTATACTAAAATATAAATAAAGTATACAACAGTTATCCATATTTTTTTGTAATTTATACAGTAAATAAAAAATAGATCATAACTGTATCAGATCTAACACGATGTAAGTAATAGAAAGAGAAATGGGCTCAATGTAGTAGTAAATGCATTATGCAAAATCCTATAAATATGTCTGTAATATATTATTAATTTATTGTTATTGGAATATTAAAATTAATAGAAATAAATTTGAAGTGGCATATACATGCAAAATGCGTTATTGCACTTTTTCATCTAACCTAACCTGATTCACATATGTTTCAATATAATTGATTAATACAAGTTATAAAATTTGCTTCGACCTTAATATCACAAGAAGCGGAAATCATATCTTTTTTTTTTCAATAAGTTCAATTTTTATTCACCCTCATTATTAACAACCATTTGTTATGGAAAGCTTTTAATATAGATAAAAACTGCTATGGGTCGGATAATTACTCTTTTTGAAAACAGGTGATCTTAATTAGAGCTATATTATTCACAGAAGAAAAATTAACAAAAAGTCGGTTCTGTTTAGCTCAGACAAAACTAATCGACAACAGGATCGATCTAACTGTAAAATGAAGTGACTCCTGCTCTAGGGTAGCCGATCCTATACTATTTTTGATTTTAGAAGTGGCGTCATGTTTCCGTTTTCGATTGTTATTGGTTCTCAGTCGCATATTTATACATGCTAGCGTGTGTTGGCACCAGGGTGTTAAAATCTGTGAGGTTTTGGAAAAAGAGTACATTTGCAAATATTAACAAATTTAGACACCAGCACCAGAGTGTTGAAATCAGTGAGCTTGTGTAGTTGCAATACATGCACAGATGCTAACAGTTATTGACACTGGTTTTAAAGACCTACTTCTGAAGTAAAATATTTAAGTAATTTAGATAATATTAAACAACTAAACGTTGTTGAGTTATTAAAAATATATATGTATTAAGACAAAAGAACAACTAAAAAAAAACAATGTTAAGTTGATGAGTAGATCTATGCCCTTTAGTGTTACGTTGGTTCTGTGTGATGTTGTTTATCAGGTTTCTAGTTTTTTTTTGCTGCCTCGGTTTTAGACGTACATCGAGATTGAATCCTACGAGATCCACAAGACAATCTTTTACGATGTTTTATTCTGCTGACTGCAGTTGGTTACACCTTAATTTTTCTGCCTTTAGCTTATTGTGAAATAGCCCTTATATTCTCTTTATGCGACTGCCTTAATTGGAAGTAATTATTTTCCTCATGTTTTCTGTTTTTATTAACATTATTTATTTCTTTTTCACAACTTTCCTTTTCAGAAGGATCTTTTGCTCGAATGTATTAATACTGTTATCTGTGATATTTAAATCGGTCATGGTTTAAAAAAAAAGGCTCATCAATGTCTCGTACTTCTGCCAGTTTCAGTGTCAATAGCCCTTAGCATCTGTGCGTATATAGCCACTACAAAAGCCCACTCTTTTTCCAAAACCTTACAGATTTCAACACTCTGGTGCCAACATTCTAACAGACTTGAAATAATGACATTTGTTTCTGCCCTAGGGGATAAACAACGTTGATTCTGACTGACAGTTGCATTGGTTTAAAATTGTCCTTATTCTGACTCACAAAACAGAGATCAAAACTAGCTGTTTCAATACAATATATATGAAAATACCTTTTTGACGCTTTCTCCAATCAATTCCAAAACCTAATCAGATATTAAACTCAAAAAATCGAATGCCGTTTTGGAAATCGGTTAACTTCTTGGAAAAAGGTGGTTTTTTACAATAACTTAGCACTTAAATAACTGCGATTTCTGCCTCGTGCATCAAAATCGTTTACTGCGTTAATAACTTATAGGTTTTCATAAACTTTCGTTTTTTCCCAAGAAGATTGATACAGCACAAAATAGTATATTGGGGCGAGAGTTGACTGCTCGACCGAAGCGAGGAATGTCATCGCCAGGTCAGAAATCGTCTTTGTTTCATCCCGTGCCACACACTATATTTTTCATATCACATGCATTGAAACAGCGAGTTTTGATCTCAGTAGCCAGTCGAAGTAAGACTATTTTAGACCAATGCAACTGTCAGTCAGAAACATTCTGACAGACTTGAAATAATTACAAATGTTTCTGAATGACAGTTGCATTGGTCTGAAATTGTCTTGTTTCGACTGGCAAAACAGGGATCAAAACTAGCTGTTTTAATGGGTGCATTCGTCTTGGACGCTCACACGCTTTGAGCACTCACGCTTATAACCACAAATTATTGTTGTTCGTTTTGGCCTAAGAACGCTTAGAATCGTTTCGAAAATATCGTTCGTTTTGGGCGTTGTGAGCGTTGCGTTAGTTTGTATCAGCATGGCGAATAAAGGAAATGTTTTTTAGATAATACATAATTTATTGGAAATTATAATTGATTCTGACGATAGTGATGATGAATACAATATGATAGAAGATAGTGATAATAAAATGGAATGAGAATATTGTGTACATATTTAAATTTATTTTATAAAAAGAATGCTTATAAAGGCTTAAACATTTCGTTGAACAGGTTATACCAGCTTTTACGAACAAAGAATTTAAATCTCGCCATTTTTAATATTAACAATTTGTTTTTTGATTACAAAGTTTGGTTAGCTTATGCTCATGCATCATTCGTTTAGAAAAACAGTACCATTAAGCGCTCACGCTTTTGCTGCCCTACCTCTGTGGATTTAGCGTCTGTGAGCACAAGATTAATCTCACGAAGTTAGCCGCGAGCGTGACTTTTTGTTACTCACAGCGCCAAGTCGAACGCGGAAAAAGACGATTGAGTGCGCTGAAAGCGTGTGAGCGTCCAAGACGAATGCACCCGATGCATGTGATATGAAAAACACCTTGTTCACCTCGAGTAGCTGAAAGCAGCAGAAAAAATATATTTTTGGTGTCTGAAATAAGCAGGAAATTGCAAGAATTTTAACTTATCCCTTTTCTTAAGTCTAATACACCGCCAAAGGTGTACTATTTTGTTTTGGAAAGAATAAAATGCTGTTTGAGGGCGAATTAATGACATTATCGCTCTATTTGAAACCAAATTTACACCGTCTGCTTGTGTTTGTTGAAATTATAAATTCAAGGTAAGCTTTTCAATTTTTTGTTGTTGCATAAATAAAAACACTGAATTCTTGGTAATAAACTTGTATTTTAATTAATACCTAAGTTTCTAAACTGTGCTTCTTGTAAGAAAAATAAGAAAATATATAATACCATAAAGAACATGCAGAGAATATTTTTAAAACTTAAATTTTTACTGTTTTTAATTTAATACAACTAGTTTATTTATTTATTTTCATACAAAAAATAATTTGGAATTAATGCTTCATAGAAGATTGTTGATAGCGTAGTTACAATCATTATTTAAAATTAACTAGTCACATCTGACATGCTTAAAGAAATATACAATGGTAATAAAATTAACCAAATCATTTTTATGAGAAGATTATTAGGCAGATGTTTGTTGAACAACAGAACCGAGAAGAATCGCTTAACTGTGTTAAATTTACCATAAATATTGTAACTGAGGCATGTGATTAGTAACAGTAAATTTAACTATCGAATTTATTCAAAGATACTTATTGAAGAAATATCTGCTTTTCATTATTTTGAGTTAAACTAGCCGTGGTATTTCTTTAAGATTAGTTTAAAGGGTGAAAACTGTTTGGCATCATTCAAATAATTTGGCACGCTACAACCACTGTAATTTTCCTATACAACCGTAGAACTATCAATACAGGTATTACTTTAGAGCCAGAGGTGGCCGTGCATTATCTAAACCATTTCTTTGTGCTATTCTCCCCTTCTTTTTTTCTTACTGCCTTACATCCTTCCGATAGACCCAGTTTCAGATCTCCATTGAACAAGGTGTTCCAGAGAACGCGACCCAAAAGGTTTAGTAAAGTTTGAGGTATATAACTAATAATTAAATTTTTTACGAATACCACTGGAATTTCTTAATAAACCATTAATAAAGCTGTAGACTGTAACGATCTATTGGATCGTTTTAGTATTAGAATCCACCAGAGTATATTCAGTGATTTATTTTAACGTTATCGCCGTAATTAAAATTGCTACCGTTAGTGGTGGGATTGTTAAATTTCTTTCTTGGCAGTGATTAACACTTTTCAATCCTTTAATTCACTGAATATCAAGTGATACATACCTACATTCTCCTCTTCAATACAAGTAAGTGGATTTATTGTTTCATTTAATTATTTTATTTGTAGAAATTTCTCAAATTGTGTTGATTTCAAGTAGTTTCACTTTCGCCAAACATCAGTTTTTGTGATCTTGAATGAATTTTAGTCCTGTTTTTACACGTGTATTTACAATTAATTTATTCTCAATAATATGGAAAAAACAGGAACTGATTCCACTTGATTGTAATTTCATTAAGGGATGGAATTCTGAATATTAATTTCATTATTAGGGTTATTCCACATTTGTGAGGAGACCCACGTAGAAGCTTATATTTTTTTTTTGAAGGCGAAATCGAGACGTTCGCCATTTTGTTTAAGAAAAGCCGAATTTCAACTTAGAACCCAGTTTCCGTCTAATTAAAAATATCCGAAGAAAATTCCATTCCTTGCAAACAGCGACAGGTCATCCCAGGAATAAACTCCTCCCAAGGGAATCTCATCCTAAGAAGCAACGACACAAAGATAAGAGATTAAATTAATTAAGTAACTACAACCAAAATATTAATAGCATATTTATTTTTTTATTTTCACTGATATTAAAAAAAAACATTTAAACGGCTGTTTTTGTGTTATTTGCTTAGTTTGTAGATACTCTGGCGCCCTTAAATTTTATGTTTGGGGAGGACTGGCAAAACTCTAAAAAGAAGCCACGACTCTATTGAGCTAGCTAGGGGATTTAAGCATTATATTGGAAATTTTAACTGTTACAAATTGGTGCCCAACCTGCCAATTTAATTTTTAATTGATTATTAGGGTTACAAGACGATAAAAGTATCTCCAGAAATTATTAAGAAGGTTTTGAAAATACTTAAAGAGTAAGATAGAAGTACCAATTACAATAGGTTCTAATGACACTTATAACAGCTAAAAATATTGAGGGTGTCATTGGAAACTTTCAAAAAAAATTCTGGAACCGTTGATTAAGTTTACAATATCACGAGAATCTTCAAATACGTTTTTAATAATATGTAAGAAGTTAAAACATACGACTCATCCATCACAATGAATGATCAGACACTAGAGGCAAGCGACTGCATTACGCTGTATAACGATCTCCCAGTACTTACTATGGAACGAACATATTTCATCCATAGCAACTGAAGCAGGAAAGAAATTTGGTTTTCTGTTTAGAGCACGGAAGTATGTCTCTCCATCCAACTTAGCTACTCTTTACAAAGACCAAATACGACCTAATCTTGAATACTCCTCGCATGTATGGGGTTCGGCAGCTCCGTCAAGGTTTAGAGTTCTTGATGCAATACAGAGAAGAGCAGTTCGACTAATAAACAACAGCAGTATCACCAAAAACCAAGCCCAATTGTCCCACTGAAGAGCAGTGTCCGATCTCTCCTTGTTTTACCGATACATAAACGGATTATGCTCAGAAGAACTCCGCTCTATAGTGCCTCCACTTGCCAGACCAACCAGAGCAACGCAACGTGCCAACTTCATGCACCCTTATACTGTTCAGTGCAAGACATCGAGAACGGATCGATTCGATCGTTTCTTCATACCCAGGGTTTTCAAATTGTGGAACTCCTTACCTTCCCACGTCTTTCCCACTCGTCCTTACTTGCAGGCGTTTAAATCCCAAATTAATAAATTGTCTCTTCTGCCTCAATGGATATTCTTGGTACATTTGTATTTAGGTTTATACCTTCGAGGACATCCTTAATAAAAAAATAGTTACACCGGATATTCCAAAGAAACATCTTGAAATCCTATAGAAGTTGAGAAAACTGGTGAAAACTTTAATTAAAGAACACCTAAATATTCTTAAGAAGTCCTAAGTGTCGAATAACTGAACTTCAGAGTAAAGTGTCTAAAAATGATAAAATTGAAGTTGCCAATGCAAATTTTGAAAAAACAAAACCAAATTGCTTAAAACCTTAAAGCCTCTGAATATTTACAAAATATCTCTAAAAACGATACTTAATTTGAGAATCCCCGGAAGGCTCTTCTGGTACGGCGAATACAGCTGAAAATTGTCAAAAACTCTTTGATAACGCTGAAGTAGTTGAAAGTGTACCGCTGAAAACTTTGCTGAGGAAACACACATTTATCAATGAATCACAAACTTACCAAAAGTGTTCATTTCAGTTTTTTTCTTGTGGCAAGTCTGCTTTTTTTACCTGCAGTATACTCTATTTTTATGTAGAAGTAGATGTAGAATACTTTGAAGTAGTAGGTACATTTAAAACTATATAAGCAATAAAATTTAACCACAGCTTTTAATGTCGGAGTGTGCGTGTTGCGATAAAAAAAAGGTACTAAGAGGTGTCCTGTTAAATTGAAAGTATAGGCTAGATAAAAACGATGATAGTTTTTAAATATATTTAAAATAAAATTGTACTGCTGTTTGATAGAACGCAATTTTCTCAGTTTTCACTAAAAGGATTTTTGTGGTTTTTACTATTACCTAGTATGTTACCGGCTACTGTTGAAGATTGCAGGTTCGAGTCTTTCCGATAATGACATTTTTTTCAATTTTCCTTGTTTGTTTAATTTTTTAATTTCAAAAAAATCAAATATGTTTATAACATTATAGAACTGGAATACCAAACTATTTTAGTTACAAAATATTTGGAACTTACAAATTCAACTTCAACTTAAGTAAATTTGTGGGTTATATAGGTAAATACTTATATTAAAACGTCCTTAATAATAAATACAGAAACTTTATTAACATAAAATATACAATGATACTATTTTTGATAATAGTGATAATGTTGAAATGGTTCTGTTACATAATTTTGTTCAGATTCGGCTGGAGTTTCGATATATTCATATACCTTTGACCCTGTATCGTCTTTAGACCAAGGGTTTATAATTTTAACAGTTGGACCAGCATGTTTCCAAGCTAGTTTGGTATACCCAACCAATGAAGCGATGATTAAACTCATAGTGCTGAGAACAACTGAAACACTTGACATTACTGCCATTATTTTAATAGCAAATGGAATAAGAACTCCTTTAATGATGAAAAGAGCAAATAGTAGGTTTATTGCAAATTTTCCTCCGTTTTTCTTTTCTCGTGTTTCTTCAACACCTGAAATTAAATAGTCTTTGGGTAGGGAACATTTACTATTTGAGATCGGGGTAAAGCACAGAATATTTATATAACAAAAAAGATGCTTTTTGTTATTTTAGTGTCTATATCTTTTAATCTTAAAAAATATAAGTTAAGCGTCGCATAGTTTGTCTGCGATGGACTCCTAAGATACTTAACCGATTTTAATTAAAATTTGCATTCCGTGTACAGATTGATTCAAATTGAAAGGTAGAGCAGCTTACATCTTAATTTATAGTCACATTTTTATTTTATTGCTAATTATTTGTTTATTATTTAAAAATCACAATTATATATTAACTCCAAAGGATTCTAACAGATAGCGGTATCTAGTGACTAAAATATGTATGTATTTAATAGATGGTACTAGGTTAAAAGTAACAACATTTTTTATAAACCCGGTAGATGGCGTTGTATTTCGATTTCTAAATAAATAGAAAAACGAGAAACTAAAGTAAAATGGAAAGAGTGAAAATAAAAACAAACAAAAATTTGGAAAAAAATTTTTACTTAAGAGCGTTCTATAGGCTTTCATTTACTAGGTTCCTGCTTACTTTTTTATTAATTAACTAATTAAAATTTGGTTTTCACCAAAATATAGAGAAAAAAATCTAGTATTGTGGATGCTAAAAATATATATTTTTTATTCAATTTACATATTTTTTCTTTGATATTTAAGTGCAAGTTTTTAAAAATTTTAAGTTTTCACATTTCTAGATAACATTTTAAAATTTTTGTTTAAAAACATTTTTTTTTAATCTGCTGTAACTAATATTTAAAAGGGATTTAAGAAAAATGCATTAAGTACTTCATTATGTGCTGCCGCCAGTAGTAATCCGTTCGAACTATTAGAGTTGCATCTAAAGGGTTCAGAGGCGTCGGGCCGGCTTTGCTTAAAAAGTGGAAGGGCGATACAACACCGATCCTTTTTACAGCGAAAGAACGCTCCGTCACCGTAAGGTGGCTCAGTTAATATCTCATATATTTGATCGAAATTTTCTTTCTTAATTAAGTACTATGTCGCCACGTAAGGTGGTGTAGTTGATAACGCATGTATTTAAAAGAGCAATAATTCTTACTAAATTAAGTACTAGGACGTCACCGTAAGGTAGCGCAGTTGATACCTAAAATATTTAATCGATATATTACAATATACAAGGTAAAAATAGTAAAAACCTGTGTACGAAGTATAATAAAAACGATTAAGATTTAGGTGTTAGGCGTACGAAGTTTGCCAGTTGAGCTAGTTATTATATATTTTTTGATTACCTAACTGACCTTATTCTTAAAATTTATTTAAATAAAATTTGTTTACCAATGTCCAGATACTTTTTGTTTCGTTTCTGCTTCATTAACAATTTTAATAATTATATTAAGTACACGGTGTTAAATGTTACGAAACTATGTTGATAATCCTATTAGCTCTACATAGATCCGTTAACAGACATGTCATTCCAAATTAATGTTTTGTTAATGTCTTGTTGTTGTTTTATTAAAAATTTTATAAAGTTGTAACTAGCTGTTAAACGGTTATTAAAAGTTGTAGATATTCTTATTAGCTCTACTTGTATTTGATTGCAAATAAGTGATACAAAATTACTGTTTCGTTAGTGCTTCACTAAAAATCTTAACCAACATTACCCTAAAAAGTAAAAAAAAATAAATTATCTTTTAGTTCTACCTATAGGTATTCACTTTTGTTACCGAATCGTTAAAGCTTTAATTAAAATTTGTTGTGTGTAATAGGTTGACATCCATATTTCGCTTTTACAGAAATTTCAATCAAACATTTTGTTTTAATAGTGGTTCTTTAAAATTGTGGATTAGCACACCCATACTATTAATTTTTTTTTCCTAATTTGTGGTTAAAGGTCAAATAATGTGACATGTTAGTGCTTCATTAGAAACTTTGGTCAGTATTTTACAAGAAGTTAAATGTTAAGATAATCCGCTTATATACAATTACTTATACTCAATATAATCAGCTTAAAAAAATTAGAAGTAATGTCTCATCAGTGCTTCCCTAAAAATAATATTCAACATTTTTGCAATCTGGTGAAGAGGTGTTATTAAGATTTAAATGTAATTTTATATATTTATTTAGTCAGCAAACTGTATGTCGAAAATAATGTTTTGTCAATGTTTTATTAAAAAAAATAATCAACACATGTTAAAATTTATATAGTGGTCAGAGATTTTCGAATAATTATTGACAATTTTTTATACAATATTAAGGAATCATTAACGAAACGTTCATTATGTTTGTTGTAAATATTTTATTTAAAATTATAGGTTTTAACATTTATTGTTCATAATTTAATTAAATTTAAATTACCTTTATTGGATATCTTATACAAAAAATTTTGCTGCTTTTGGGGTTTGTTGGTAAACTCAAACCAATGAAAACCACTAACACACGCGATGAGTGTACAAACGACAAAAAGGAAAATAACTTGTGTTCTAAAAGACATTTTCAAAGAAAATGAAATAAGCATGGTTAACAATCAGTTTAGGTTACCGGTTGACCTATTCTTAGGATGATTTAACACAAGACGATAAATATTATCGTATGTTTAAGTGTTTTACATGTAGAACATTTTTTTTCTTGCGGAAGTAATGTCAAGAACAACAGAATCAATCATTACTATTGCAGTTCGTAGCAGAGAAAACGGTCAATTGAGGGAAAATAGAAATAAAATCTTGATAACAAAATAAGGTATCAAAACAGGGTGAACTCAGAATCTTTTTCATAAAAAGATTTTTTTGACGCATTTGAGAAAAATGATGAATATCTACGATGCGTGCGTACACCGCCACGAAAAATCAAACAAAAACCGACAATATGAAATTAGTTATTAACCATTTTAGTTTTTTTTTCATAAACTTAAAAAAACTGACAAAATATACAACAAAATTTCTATTAAAATTTAATACAGATTTCTACATTTGATGTACTAAGAGTTATGTCAAAACTTTCTTCGTAATAAACAAACTAACCCAGTTTATAGAAAATTTTCCACTGTTGTCCTTGAGTGGTGAATAAATAAAATACTGAAAACAACTTCAACATTTGTTTACAGAAACAATATTGACTTTAATTAATAATTACAAACTCTAAATCTTGTCACACTTACAAAATAAAAGAAGCAGCCTTACTTGCATATATAAGAACACAATTTTCTTTAAAATATCTTAATTATATTTCAAAATATATTTTAAACTTTTCTTACCGGAGTAGCGGTAATTTCGCTCATTTGAAATTGCATCCCAAAATAGGCAGGTAGCAAGTTTGACAACTAAATTGCATCCCGGGTACAACGAAATTGCATCCACGAGCTATACTCAATTTATACGATAGAATTTGATAATATTTAGACAATGTTGCCAAACCTTGAATCCACAAACAATAACTGGAATCTGTTTTGAACCATAATCACGAGAAGTTGACTAAAGATATTTTTAACAGTAAACTCGTAAGTAACTCTGTTAAACGCAAAGCAGTAAGTGATATTTGTGAAAAACCTCTTAAACTTATTCGAAGTGAAATTAATGATAAAGGCATCGATACCTTCACTACAAAGGACATTGTGAGAGTGAGACAAAATATTTACAATGCTAGAGCTTCCGCATTGATTAAACTACCAAAAAAACGTTTCTGAATTTCATGCTGCTATTGAATCTTCTCCTATTGTAACGCATAAAAATGAATGTTTTCTTCTTAAAAATGATAGGGAAAATAATATTGTCATTTTTTTCCTGTTTGTCAAATTTAGTAATTTTGGAGACTACTCAGTTGTGCCAATTTTACCTGGCTTAATCCAATGGCCTAAAAGAATATTCTTTTTTCACCCCTCAGTTGTGCCAAAATATTACAGGTAGATAATTTCAATTAATCCCCCAATTATTAGAATTTAAATAGGTAAGCAAGTGTATAGTTTACTTGATACCTTATAGTGATACGATTTTATGTAATGTATTAAAATAAAAGGTTTTATATTTTTGATAATACATGCCTTTATTAAGCCACCTTCCTATTAATCCTTTAATCCCCTCTAGAAATTTATTGGCACAACTGAAGGATTGTAAATTTTCTACCTGCTGTCTTTTGGCACAAACGAGGGAACCCGGTAATTTTAAAGACTAGGATTTAATTGTCTACAGGTATATTTAATCCTGATCCGAATTGCGGTAAGACATTAAAAGAACATTAAGGGTAGGTAAATTCGCTTAATTTCAATACGGTAAAAACTAACCGGAACCTTGTTTTGAAAAATCTTTTAGAAAAAGAAAGAATATTTTGCAGTCCAGGAGATTTAGAAGTATCAAGATATATATCTAATATATAAAATTCTCGTGTCACGGTGTTCGAACTTGAACTCATCCGAAACGGCTTGACCGATTCTCATGAAATTTTGTGAGCATATTAAGTAGGTATGAGAATCGGCCAACATCTATTTTTCATACCCCTAAGTAATAAGGGTTGTTCACCCTTAAATTTTTTTTTTTTATTTTTGGACGAAATTTTTTGTTTTTATTTTTTTATAATGTGGCATTGAAAAATACATACAACCCTAAATTTTTACTTTTTTATCACTAACCCCTATTTTTTTATAGCCATTTTGGTAATCTTCTATATATATATATAGGAGATTTCCATGTATATACTCACTCATCACGATATCTCGGGAACCATAGGACTTAGAGACTTGAAATTTGGTAGGAATATTACTTTTGCTATGTAGAGGTCAGCTAAGAACGAATTTTACGAAATTCCACCCACAAGGGGTTTTGCGGGGGTGTCAACAATGAAAAATTCACATTTTCAAACTATAGCTCTATTAGGTATAAAACTTAGCCAGGATATTCTTTATAGCATGTTTGAATTTACTAAAAAATAATTTTATGATATTTCACCCCCAGAGGGCTGTGCGGGGGCGTTAAAAATTAAAAAAACTTATTTTTTCCCACTCATAGCTTTTAGAACTCTGAAACTTGGCCAGAATATTTCTTTTGGCATGTTTGAATTCACTAATAACTAATTTTTATGATTTTCCACCCCCAGAGGGTTGAGCGGGGGCGTTAAATAATTCAAAAATTCGTATCTTTTAATTAAAAAAATCACAAAAACTAGCGTCTTCAACGCCACCTAGCGGTTCAGTAATGAAGTTCCAAGCCTGAGTATGCCACCGTGAGGTGGCGCAGTTAATATCTTATGTATTTAAACTAGCTATTACGACTTAATAAAGTACAATGGTGCCACCGTGAGGTGGAGCAGTTAATATCACATATTTTTAAACAAGCAATTCTTAATTAATGTTTATTTCGCATATATCTCATATATTTCAACAAATTCTTGCTAAATTAAATAATATGACGTAAGGTGTCGCAGTTGCTACCTAATATATTTAATCGATAAATTACAAAATATAATAAAAAAATAGTATACAGCTGAAAATTTACGAGAAAATATGATAAAAACGATAAAACCAAAAAAAAAAAAAATTGAAAACAAAATTAAATCGTAAAAATTTGGAAAAACCAAAAAATACATCAGTTTTATGCGGTACGAAGTCCGCGGGGTCAGCTATATATATATAATATATATATATATATATATATATATATATATATATATATATATATATATAAAACTATAACCAATCTATTGGGGACAGCAGCAAAAGGTGTAAAGAAAACTCTGTAAAGATGTCTCCAAGCTTTCGGAAATTTTATTAACTGATTTCCATCATCAGGGATTCTATAAAGTGTGGTGTGTTAGTTAAGAATTAATTAATTACAATGTGCACTAACTTACATCTTTTTTGAGGATGTTACACAATACGGCTTTCGCGAAGGTCACAGTACGGTAGCACAAATCATTAACATAGTTAACTTCGTCAAAGAAGGTTTCAGAAAACAAAAGAGCACCGTGCATGTCACCTTTGATATCAAGAAAGCCTTTGACTTTGTGTGGACAAATGTACTAATCTACAATATGTACCTACAAGTGTGGTTTTCCTGACTATATAACAAATATCTACTCGGACAGTTACACGATGGAGGCAAGAGTCCCACAAGGTTCAGTACTGTCTCCAACACTTTGTAACATGCACATGGCATACCTACAGACAAGGCTGTCAAAACAGCACTTTATGCCGATGATACATGCACGTACAACAAATCTGCCAGAAAGATCGAACGGAACCGAATACTAATACCATAGCTACAGGACAATAAACTTTAAATAAAACCAATCAAAATTAAACTTATAATAATGACAAAAAGAAAAGCAAACAATAAAATTTAAAAAAAAAAACAAAACAGAAGGAAACGAAATACCAGACAAAGACACACTCAAATATTTAGGATTTCGACTAGATAAAAAATTGAACTTCAATGCACACATCAACAACCTAATTAACAAATCACGTGAAATCATCAACAACAAACTCTACCTCATCTCATACTATGCAAAACAAGTAACATGACCAAACAAAACAAATTACTTACCAACAAATAATAAGACCGATATTAACATACGGATACGAGGTATTCTGTTCTGCTGCAGAGTATAAAATCGAAAAATTACAAAAGATGCAGAAGCTAGTTCCAGCGTGAAACCACTTTTGAACAGATTCTTCCAAATTTTTTCGACAAGTTAAGAATAGTGTTTTTTTATCTAAATTCCTAAATTTTTAGATTTTTTTACCACTTAAATCGCGTAATATTCAAGGATAAAGTTCGCGATTTCGAGGGTCACTTCCCATTTAAAGTATGTAAAACGTTAGGACTCTTCAACTATTTTTAATTGTAATAAAACATCCTCAGGACAGAATTGGAAAAAAACTGGGAGAGCATGGAATAATGTTTTTTTTTCGGTTTCCATGTTGGTCCCACGAGTAGCAAGGGAAAAGGAAGGTCACCACCTGACAGAGCCCCGCATGCAAGGGGAAGGCTTAATACAAGAGGGTGCCGCCCAGTGCCCTCAGGGGAACGTTCGCGACCACATTCTAACCAGTGGCCTTTCAGCCCTCGGCACGTTACCTTACACCTTAGCATGGGTTAAGCTGGTCCGCGGCGACGGCTTTCGCAAAAGATTTTGGGGGTTTTTAGGTCCCCTCACTCTACTTATAATATACCCGTCACTGATCAAGTTGCCCTGACCACCTCCTATTCGCCACCTGGAGACGCGCCTGGTAGGTAGCTCAACCTCCCTTTAAACAAATAAAGGGTACCATAAATTTACATTTTTAACAGTATATTTTCCATTGTAAAAAACAGAATAAACTACCCTTAACCCTCGGGAGCCTCATCACCTATTTTAAATCACTAGGCCTGGTGACAGTCTAAGGTGAGGATATCCCTACATACGGGAGGATGCACAATGGGTCATATGTGGCCTCAGTGCTGGCTGAGAACTAGCTCGCCCCTCCCCAAATTTCCAGATCCAGATCCAGATGGAATAATGTTTGTAAAATAAGTTACAAAAAAAAAAAAATCACCTCACCAGTTTGTTTTAAAGATATTTAAATTAAAATATAATTTTTTTATTCACTTCCCACCTCTTTATTTTACAGTTTATTCTGATCTGGCAACAGTGTGCGCAGCGCTCCCTGAAATAGAGTTGAAGAAAATGAGCGAAATTCAAATCTTTTACATTTCTAAAAATATTTATCTGAAGCTCAGGCTTTCAAATTAAATATTTGTATATACTAAGACCATAAACAGACATGATACAAATATACAAGATATGATACTATACCTGGATTAACATTTACATGGCATTGACGTCATTTGACGTATTTGCAAGTAGAACCAATACGCGGTAAGTCTTTCTAAGTTTAACCTGGCAACTACGCTTCATTCCTACCGCGTATTGGTTCTACTTGCAATACATCAAATGACGTCAATGCCATGTAAATGTTAAACCAGGTATAAGCTATACCGATTTCGGTCCGGCTCGCACATGACGTCACCCTGTGAGTATACATTAAAATAATTACATTAAACGAAATGGTATATACGTTTCTACTATGGAATTTAGGAACTTTTTAAAAAATTAAAAATGTTTTTTTTTTAACTTTTGAAGGTCAATATTTTAATAATAAAACGCTACTTTTAATTTTTGGCAATAGTGTAGTCTGTGCTTCTTAATCAATTTTTTATAAATAATTCGTATTGAAATCTATGTATATGCCTAAACACACTTGAAACATGCATTGTCATCCAGTTCTTAGCTATCCTGAAAATTTCAGAGCTCTAGGTAGTCGGGAAATAGGTTTAAATTCGATTACAAAATTCCACGGAATGACACAGGGACAAAGAACACAGCGAAAATATAAAAACTTTCTAAAAAAAAGAGTGTGTGTGTAACCTTTACGCGCGATTGAAGTAAAACTTGTTGACGTACGTATCGGAAAATAAATATTTAATTACAATTCAATCATATTTATTGCCTATATACTTTACAAAAAAACTGAGATGTTATATTTATATTATTCATTAGAAATAGGAATTTGAAATTTATCATTATTTTTTTTATATATGAAATAATAGGTTTATGATAACTAAAATGTGAAACATAGATTTTAGTCTATAAATACCATTAATGTATTTGAAACCGTTTGAAAATTTCATAAATAAATTTCGGAAATTTAAACTCCTCCCATAGCTGAAATTATACAGTTACTTCCATCAGAATCTTCCGTTAGAATCTACCCCTAGTCGTGCCTAAAGAAGTTTTGCTTCAATAATAGGTAAACAATATTAAAAATATACACACATTACGTTTAGAATGTGTGATTTTGTAGCTGTATCTACCTTATTGTAATACATCACAACACAAGAGCCTTCGATAGTTAGATAACCATTTCATTTTGTAGCATTTTATAGCATATTCCATAAAATTTAAAATCCTGAGTTAAGTTTGTTTCCTTCACGTCTACGAAGGATCTGTTATTGGTGGTCAAAGGTCAGCCATCTTGACTAGTGGTTTTATGGCCTTTATGGCTACCTAACCAAACCTAAAATAAGTATAAGAAAGTGTTAAAATATTTTGAATATTATTATTTTATGAACAAAAACGTGCAACATGCTTCTTTACTCAACTTAAAGATTCCGTATAAACAATTATTTACTATCATAATATGTATGTATGTATATAAACTTACTTAATCAAATAATAATGAATGTGGCTGTCTCGTCATTTTTCTTCAAATCTTTCTGGCGCTTATAATATCCCCTTTGACGTTCACAATTTCTTTTTCTTTTTAGTTCTGTAAGTCTATAAAACGAAAATAGCTAGGTATAAATAATAGGTATAAATAATTAGGTATAAATAGTGTAATTACACACCAAAAATAAAATTTATGCATATAGAGTACCTACCTATTCACTCATTTTCAATCAATATTTTTTCATCACTTCCTTTATTAATAAATCCACATTGTTTATTCATATTTAATACAAACACTTTATACACAAAAAACTATTTATATAAAGGAATGTATTTCGATTGACAAGATGATCAGCTGTCAATTCATACAATTACAGATTTAATTGAGGCAAAATCGCATGAGCGCCGCCAAGATTATTTTCAGGGGGTGCATCTGCATCTACACACTATTATGATCTAATATATATATATATATATATATATATATATATATATATATATATAGAATGTAGAATGATTTGGACAGCAACCGCGACGCCTTTAGTTTTTATTCAAACAATAATTTAATAAAAAAATTAATAAAATATATAATTTTCTGGTAAATTCAGGTATTTTCTTTCATAGCAGGGGGGTGCAAGCGCACCCTCTTGCACCCTGCTGCCGGCGCCCATGCAAAATCGTGTCAGTATTAGGTTTTGTTTCCGGTTTCTGTTATTAGAATGACGTCACGTCCGTTAGAATAACATTTTTACTCCTAGTGTCGCTAAAGAAGTTTTACTTCAAAAATAAGCTATTGCATATGATACATACATACGAGGTGTTTCATTTAAACTAACGAAAATGATATTTGAACATTAAAAAGCTTTGGTCTAATATGATGAATAGCCTGTATAAAATTTTTTGAAACTAAATTTCTTAATCGATTAAAGTAATATTTTATCACATATAGAAAATAAATCCTTAGTATTGGATACTGTGTGAATATTAATTTTTTTAAACTTTTATGATTTTGGAAAATATGCATTAACTGCGAGCGTTATATGAATGAAATCTTGAACCACACAATAGCACAAATTTAAATATTTTCAATTAAAGAAGTCTTGAGTAAAGTATAAATTCATTCTTAATCAAGTGTTATGATTATAGTAAAGGATGGATAAATGAATGTTGTAGTAAAAAAAAATCATAGGATATTCTATCTATTAATTTACTATTTTTAAAAATAAACTGTGAAAGGCTTTCGCGGCCATTGTTTATTGTATCAATGGTTTTTGGGCTATTAGGCCGGCGTCGCAGACTGTCAACCAGGAAGCAACTTCTGAAGATGCCAACCGCTCGTGTTGGCGAAACGTCAAGTCAGCAAGACAATCGACGCCGGCCTAATAGCCCAAAAACCATTGATAAAATATTTTTAAAAACTTTCGTTTTCTCGAAACAGCTGCATTACCTACGTAAATCTCCATTCAACTGTCTCATTCTAAAAAACACTCTGGAACAGAACAATAGTCATTTTATTTTCTCTGCATATAGCATAAGAGAAATCCTTTCCAATAATTTCTTTGAATAATTTTTAGAAATAAATAAACTATCAATATTTAAAGATTTAAATATTTTTTCAAGTTCTTTCAGCTGAACCAAAAATTAGAACACACATAACGAGCAAATTTCCAAGCCCACAGATTCGAACAGATGATAATACAATTACGCAAAATGACCTTAAAGTTGCAGATACCTTCGCTAACACTTTTTATGAAAGGAGAACCTGAAGGAGAACTTCCAGTTGTTGATTTAAGTACAAGAACCACCCCGTCCCTTACAGATATATATATATATATATATATATAACTATAACCAAACTATTGGGGACAGCAGCAAAAGGTGTAAAGAAAACTCTGTAAAGATGTCTCCAAGCTTTCGGAAATTTTATTAACTGATTTCCATCATCAGGGATTCTTATGTACAAAGATCACTATATGCAGTTATGCAATGATTTGATACACAATGATACAACTTACATTGAATTAAACAAAGATCACACAAACTGTGCAGAAGAAGTGTAACGATTTCATTAAGAGACTCTTTACCTCTAAACAAATAGATGAAGTCACAAAAAAGAAATTTACTTGTTATAACGGTATCTCTCCAAAATTTTACTCATTACCAAAAATACACAAGCAAGATTTAGCTGTTCGACCTATCGTGGCTTCTATAGGAGCACCTACCGAACTAATAGCATCATATATAACGAATATATTAACTAATGCATATGATTGCGACAATGACTATTACATAAAAGATTCCTTTCATGTTTCGGAGCTGTTTAACCAAAAAAAACTTCCTGACAACTATGTTCTAGCGAGTCTTGATGTTGTGTCCTTATTTAGCAATGTACACTTAGACATAACTTTAAGAGCGATTGACAGGAATTGGGACAATATTAGGAATTGTTGCACCATAAACAAAGATGATTTCTTTAACATAATAGTGTTTTTGTATGACAACACCTATTTTGCATTTAACAATAAGTATTACAAACAAACATTTGGTTGTCCCATGGGGTCGAGTTTATCACCTATTTTGGCTACATACGTTATGGATTACATACTAGACACTGTATTACCAGTATTATCATTTGAGGTTTTCTTCATTAAAAAATATGTTGATGACATTTTTTTGGCATTACCGGAAGAGGGTATAGAAGAAATTCTGTTCACATTTAATAGTTATGATCCGTACATACAATTCACAATTGAAATCGAAGACCAGGACAATTCTGTTCCGTTCCTGGACACTAGATTGATCAGATCAAGTGATAACATCATACTATTTGATTGGTATAGAAAACCTTGTCACTCAGGTCGTTACCTAAATTTTAACTCATATCATAAATACCAGATGAAGGTAAACCTGATTCAACAAATGAAGAACAGAATTTTGAAAATATCAGACAAGAGTTTTCATACAAAGAATCTAAACATCTTAAAACAACTATTCATAGATAATTCTTACCCTCTACGGCTTATTAATAACATTTTATTCAATAAATCATCAGCATTAACATATGGAGCCCAAATGGTTGGTGAACCACCACCAAACAATCCTAGTACACACATAAATGACAACACGTATACTACAAACTTTAACAACAACATAAGTAATGCAAATGCTAACAACAATACCATTGTACACAATCCTGATGTTACCCAATCGTCTGTCATTTATATTTCCTTGCCATACTTAAGAGACATAACACCACGAGTTGCTAGAATACTAAAATCACAATTGAATGTGAAAATTGCTAACAGAACAGCCCTAAAAATAAATTCCATATATAGTAATGTTAAAGATAAAACACCAAAGGAATCCGCATGTAATATCATTTATAGAATTCCATGCAATGATTGCAATCTAGTTTACATAGGTGAGACTTCTAGACCACTGAAGGGTAGAATAACTTCGCATAAAAGCGATGCCAGGTTATATCCAGAGAGATGCGCGTTAGCAGAACATATTAATAAAACACAACATCAGATGGACTACGATTCTACTAGAATTTTAGATATTGAACCCAACTACTTTAAGAGACTTTTCCTAGAAATGGCTTGGATCCACCAAGAACAAAACTGCATTAATAAGAAAACAGATATAAAACACCTAAGTGAAATTTATTCATACTTATTAAATTACGAGGTCAATAAATCATCAATTGACGCTAACAGCATACTACCAGATATTTAAATACTAAGAATAGTATGTCAATGAATTTGATAATTCTTTAAGAAGTATAATTTTGATATGTTGAATTTGTTAATGACTAAAAAACTTCAAACAATACACTAATGAAACACTCAATCATTATTTCCTTAGTTAAATAATTTCTCCACCAAATGTATTTTCATGTTTTATGTTGTTTATCTCGATTTCTAAGATTGGTACATAATAATACAATAATCTTAAAGTGATTGTAATTTCATCATTACTAACTGATTGTACTGAGAGGGCATACAGCAAAAGGCCAACCTTGATAACGAACTGACGTCTGTCTAACATAATAAAAGAAGAATTGTTCTAACCTTAATTTGTACCGGCCGAAGTACGACCTAAGAATTTTAAACATGGTGAATTTTATTGATAATTTTTAATTAACTTTTAATATTTATTGTGATTAAGTAATCCGGAAACTTATTATGTGTTTTTAATCATTTTATTATACTAAGCTGCAACTGTATTAGATAGTTTTGTTATTCATGACGATCACTCATCATATTTTAACATCATTGTGTAACATCCTCAAAAAAGATGTAAGTTATTGCACATTGTAATTAATTAATGCTTAACTAACACACCACACTTTATAGAATCCCTGATGATGGAAATCAGTTAATAAAATTTCCGAAAGCTTGGAGACATCTTTACAGAGTTTTCTTTACACCTTTTGCTGCTGTCCCCAATAGTTTGGTTATAGTTTTATATATATATATATATATATATATATATATATATATATATCCAAAGATGATACATAAAGTATCTAATGCCATACTGTCAATAGTAATAATTTCAGTTTTGAACTGAAATGGTGTCGGTTAGAAATTTCTAACACTTTAAAAGACACCTTGGATGCTGCCATATAAATAGATATAAATATCATTCAACCTATATCAGGGCAAAACCAAACTACAGACACGTGTTTCGCTCTTGTTTGAGCTCGTCAGTGTAGTACAGGCTATGTCTCTCAAGTCACTAATCAAGAGACATCCCTGCTATAAATTGAACGATATCTATAGATATCAAGTGCGAAACTGATAAACAGTCGCAAGTGGTTCCATCTTCACTCCAAAAATGGTACTTCAGTGGTAGCTTTGCATCTTGTATATAACCTTAGGCAAGGTAAAATGATAAAACGAACAGAGCGTTTTGTGACAGTCTAAAAATGTCCAAAGATGATACATAAAGTATCTAATGCCATACTGTCAATAGTAATAATTTCAGTTTTGAACTGAAATGGTGTCGGTTAGAAATTTCTAACACTTTAAAAGACTGTTTATCAGTTTCGCACTTGATATCTATAGATATCGTTCAATTTATAGCAGGGATGTCTCTTGATTAGTGACTTGAGAGACATAGCCTGTACTACACTGACGAGCTCAAACAAGAGCGAAACACGTGTCTGTAGTTTGGTTTTGCCCTGATATAGGTTGAATGATATTTATATCTATTTATATGGCAGCATCCAAGGTGTCTTTTAAAGTGTTAGAAATTTCTAACCGACACCATTTCAGTTCAAAACTGAAATTATTACTATTGACAGTATGGCATTAGATACTTTATGTAGACTGTCACAAAACGCTCTGTTCGTTTTATATATATATATATATATAAATGTGGGCTCAGCTGGCCGAAAGCACACAAAATGGCGATAGGACTCCTGTGTGAGCGTTCGTTGTTTTGTGTTTTTTGACACATGTTTCCCTACCATCCTTTGCTCCCAAGTACCCAACACTTCTGCTAGCCAAGTGCAATACCCTACTTGGTTATGCCGCACTGATGACGGCTAACGAGCCAGAAACATGCATGTCTGCGGTTACCATTCCTACTTGTAACCTATGATCCTTGTTGCGTTACATGCCCGTTATCCCCCTTTGTTTTATATATATATATATATATATATATATATATATTTTAACACAAACTCTTCAGTGAATTGCACGTCTGTAAGGGACGGGGTGGTTCTTGTACTTAAATCAACAACTGGAAGTTCTCCTTCAGGTTCTCCTTTCATAAAAAGTGTTAGCGAAGGTATCTGCAACTTTAAGGTCATTTTGCGTAATTGTATTATCATCTGTTCGAATCTGTGGGCTTGGAAATTTGCTCGTTATGTGTGTTCTAATTTTTGGTTCAGCTGAAAGAACTTGAAAAAATATTTAAATCTTTAAATATTGATAGTTTATTTATTTCTAAAAATTATTCAAAGAAATTATTAGAAAGGATTTCTCTTATGCTATATGCAGAGAAAATAAAATGACTATTGTTCTGTTCCAGAGTGTTTTTTAGAATGAGACAGTTGAATGGAGATTTACGTAGGTAATGCAGCTGTTTCGAGAAAACGAAAGTTTTTAAAAATATTTTATCAATGGTTTTTGGGCTATTAGGCCGGCGTTGATTGTCTTGCTGACTTGACGTTTCGCCAACACGAGCGGTTGGCATCTTCAGAAGTTGCTTCCTGGTTGACAGTCTGCGACGCCGGCCTAATAGCCCAAAAACCATTGATACAATAAACAATGGCCGCGAAAGCCTTTCACAGTTTATTTTTAAAAATAGTAAATTAATAGATAAAATATCCTATGATTTTTTTTTACTACAACATTCATTTATCCATCCTTTACTATAATCATAACACTTGATTAAGAATGAATTTATACTTTACTCAAGACTTCTTTAATTGAAAATATTTAAATTTGTGCTATTGTGTGGTTCAAGATTTCATTCATATAACGCTCGCAGTTAATGCATATTTTCCAAAATCATAAAAGTTTAAAAAAATTAATATTCACACAGTATCCAATACTAAGGATTTATTTTCTATATGTGATAAAATATTACTTTAATCGATTAAGAAATTTAGTTTCAAAAAATTTTATACAGGCTATTCATCATATTAGACCAAAGCTTTTTAATGTTCAAATATCATTTTCGTTAGTTTAAATGAAACACCTCGTATGTATGTATCATATGCAATAGCTTATTTTTTTAGAAAGTTTTTATATTTTCGCTGTGTTCTTTGTCCCTGTGTCATTCCGTGGAATTTTGTAATCGAATTTAAACCTATTTCCCGACTACCTAGAGCTCTGAAATTTTCAGGATAGCTAAGAACTGGATGACAATGCATGTTTCAAGTGTGTTTAGGCATATACATAGATTTCAATACGAATTATTTATAAAAAATTGATTAAGAAGCACAGACTACACTATTGCCAAAAATTAAAAAGTAGCTTTTTATTATTAAAATATTGACCTTCAAAAGTTAAAAAAAAAACATTTTTAATTTCTTAAAAAGTTCCTAAATTCCATAGTAGAAACGTATATACCATTTCGTTTAATGTAATTATTTTAATGTATACTCACAGGGTGACGTCATGTGCGAGCCGGACCGAAATCGGTATAGCTTATACCTGGTTTAACATTTACATGGCATTGACGTCATTTGATGTATTGCAAGTAGAACCAATACGCGGTAGGAATGAAGCGTAGTTGCCAGGTTAAACTTAGAAAGACTTACCGCGTATTGGTTCTACTTGCAAATACGTCAAATGACGTCAATGCCATGTAAATGTTAATCCAGGTATAGCATCATATCTTGTATATTTGTATCATGTCTGTTTATGGTCTTAGTATATACAAATATTTAATTTGAAAGCCTGAGCTTCAGATAAATATTTTTAGAAATGTAAAAGATTTGAATTTCGCTCATTTTCTTCAACTCTATTTCAGGGAGCGCTGCGCACACTGTTGCCAGATCAGAATAAACTGTAAAATAAAGAGGTGGGAAGTGAATAAAAAAATAATATTTTAATTTAAATATCTTTAAAACAAACTGGTGAGGTGATACTTTTTTTTGTAACTTATTTTACAAACATTATTCCATCTGGATCTGGATCTGGAAATTTGGGGAGGGGCGAGCTAGTTCTCAGCCAGCACTGAGGCCACATATGACCCATTGTGCATCCTCCCGTATGTAGGGATATCCTCACCTTAGACTGTCACCAGGCCTAGTGATTTAAAATAGGTGATGAGGCTCCCGAGGGTTAAGGGTAGTTTATTCTGTTTTTTACAATGGAAAATATACTGTTAAAAATGTAAATTTATGGCACCCTTTATTTGTTTAAAGGGAGGTTGAGCTACCTACCAGGCGCCTCTCCAGGTGGCGAATAGGAGGTGGTCAGGGCAACTTGATCAGTGACGGGTATATTATAAGTAGAGTGAGGGGACCTAAAAACCCCCAAAATCTTTTGCGAAAGCCGTCGCCGCGGACCAGCTTAACCCATGCTAAGGTGTAAGGTAACGTGCCGAGGGCTGAAAGGCCACTGGTTAGAATGTGGTCGCGAACGTTCCCCTGAGGGCACTGGGCGGCACCCTCTTGTATTAAGCCTTCCCCTTGCATGCGGGGCTCTGTCAGGTGGTGACCTTCCTTTTCCCTTGCTACTCGTGGGACCAACATGGAAACCGAAAAAAAAACATTATTCCATGCTCTCCCAGTTTTTTTCCAATTCTGTCCTGAGGATGTTTTATTACAATTAAAAATAGTTGAAGAGACCTAACGTTTTACATACTTTAAATGGGAAGTGACCTTTGAAATCGCGAACTTTATCCTTGAATATTACGCGATTTAAGTGGTAAAAAAATCTAAAAATTTAGGAATTTAGATAAAAAAACACTATTCTTAACTTGTCGAAAAAATTTGGGAGAATCTGTTCAAAAGTGGTTTCACGCTGGAACTAGCTTCTGCATCTTTTGTAATTTTTCGATTTTATACTCTGCAGCAGAACAGAATACCTCGTATCCGTATGTTAATATCGGTCTTATTATTTGTTGGTAAGTAATTTGTTTTGTTTGGTCATGTTACTTGTTTTGCATAGTATGAGATGAGGTAGAGTTTGTTGTTGATGATTTCACGTGATTTGTTAATTAGGTTGTTGATGTGTGCATTGAAGTTCAATTTTTTATCTAGTCGAAATCCTAAATATTTGAGTGTGTCTTTGTCTGGTATTTCGTTTCCTTCTGTTTTGTTTTTTTTTTAAATTTTATTGTTTGCTTTTCTTTTTGTCATTATTATAAGTTTAATTTTGATTGGTTTTATCTAAAGTTTATTGTCCTGTAGCTATGGTATTAGTATTCGGTTCCGTTCGATCTTTCTGGCAGATTTGTTGTACGTGCATGTATCATCGGCATAAAGTGCTGTTTTGACAGCCTTGTCTGTAGGTATGCCATGTGCATGTTACAAAGTGTTGGAGACAGTACTGAACCTTGTGGGACTCTTGCCTCCATCGTGTAACTGTCCGAGTAGATATTTGTTATATAGTCAGGAAAACCACACTTGTAGGTACATATTGTAGATTAGTACATTTGTCCACACAAAGTCAAAGGCTTTCTTGATATCAAAGGTGACATGCACGGTGCTTTTTTGTTTTCTGAAACCTTCTTTGACGAAGTTAACTATGTTAATGATTTGTGCTACCGTACTGTGACCTTCGCGAAAGCCGTATTGTATGTCCGGTATAATTTTTTTGTGAGTAATTGTTTTATGTATTCTGGTAAGTATTACTTTGTCGATTATTTTAGCTGTAACGTTATGAAACTGTATGGGGCGAGTTTTTAAAGGGCCCAACATAATCCTCACTGCACCTCGGTATATCAACCAGTTGGTATGTATTATTTATTTTAAGAAAGATTTTTCAGTTGTTCGTATGTGCCTACACGTGTTTTTTTTATTTAATTGCTGTATTTCATCAATTGCTGTGTCTCGGTAATAAAATAAGATATGAAGGTTGTTTTTGCTTAAATTTAGAATTATGTGTATGATCCAATATACAAAATTTATAATAATATCGATCAAAAAAATTTAGTTTTTTATTTTTTTTGATTTTATCAAAAAATATTTGTTTAGGGTTTAGTTTTTTTTGTATTTTAAATAATATCTATAAATTTATCTCAAAATTAGCATATAAAGGTTTTTAATATTTTTTTTTTTAACACAGACAACATTTACATTTTTCAATAAACAAATTGTTTTGCAGTACTTAAAAAAATAGTCTCTTTTTTTACTTCTATTTTTTTATAATATCACCAAAAATCACAAATTTATATTAAATAATACAAATAATTGTAAAAAAATATAGAAATGTAAATAAATGACAAAAAAAATTAAAAAAATTTAAAACATTTTTAAAAATGTAGTGTGAAATTTTTTTGTTGTGCACTATATATTTATTTAATTTAAGTAACTATTTCAGAAAACTGTACTTTAATTTACAATGCCATCTACGGAGAACACAGGTATTCTACCATATAAAAACTAGTTTATTACTTACACAGTCTATACCTAGATGTCGTTTTCTGGTTTCTTACAAACAAAATACAAACACCATTAAAAATTTATTATAAATAAATGTCCATAAAAGTAATTTAGGTGGTAATAAAAATTAACTTTTTTATTTCTGTGCACACAAAATTATCTACCAATTTATCCAATGCTTATTTCAAATACAGTTTTTAAATTTGTTATATATGAATATGTGAAGCTAAGTATATTATTTAATATTTTTGACTTAACCTCTCTATAGGGTATTAAGCAATAAACCAAACGACTATTAATACCATTTTTCTACCTACGGCAATAGAGACTTAAGGCACATACTTTTAGTGATAGCGTGCGATGGGCGTAAATCGTGACATTTACTAGAAAGATAGAGCAAGAAAAATGAAGCTTCGAGAATAGTTTCTTCTTATTCAATGACAAATTAAGACCAAAACTTTAAAATATGCATGGATGACCGACAATTAACATATATATTAAATTTTCAAAATTTTCCAGAGAAATGTGTAGTGGTTATGAATAATTCTCCATATCATTCGCTACAACTAAAACCACCTTCATTTTCGGTGGAAAAGAGATATTGCAGGAACGGCTACCCCATACCACTGTCAATATAATCCAATAGACTTGACATTGGTCTTTAAAAACACGTACTATAACAAAAACATTTCACTATATTCGGACAGGGCTAGGGTAAAAACAAACTTGAAAAGAAGCGTAAAAAATGTGGACAAATATTGTGTAGACATAAGAAGAAATTAATTTGACTGACTGGACTTCTTACATGGGAAACTGTTTACTTGACAACATTTCACCTTTGATTATTGCACCGGATGAATCAAATTCCGATGATTATAATATTTGAAGTTTATTGGACGTTTTAACCAAATCTGTAGCTTCAATTTTTGAAGTAAAACTTCTTTAGCGACACTAGGAGTAAAAAAGTTATTCTAACGGACGTGACGTCATTCTAATAACAGAAACCGGAAACAAAACCTAATACTGACACGATTTTGCATGGGCGCCGGCAGCAGGGTGCAAGAGGGTGCGCTTGCACCCCCTGCTATGAAAGAAAATACCTGAATTTACCAGAAAATTATATATTTTTTTAATTTTTTTATTTAATTATTGTTTGAATAAAAACTAAAGGCGTCGCGGTTGTTGTCCAAATCATTCTACATTCTATATATATTAGATCATAATAGTGTGTAGATGCAGATGCACCTCCCTGAAAATAATCCTGGCTGCGCTCATGCGATTCTGCCTACTATATTAAATGAAATTAAATCTGTAATTGTATGAATTGACAGCTTGTTATCTTGTCAACCAAAATACATTGCGTAAATAATTTAAATTTGTGTATAAAGTGTTTGTATTAAATATGAATAAACAAAGTGGATTTATTAATGAAGAAAGTGATGAAAAAATATTGAATGAAAACAGTGAGTACCTACTCTGTATGCATACATTTTATTTTTGGTGTGTAATTACACTATTTATTCCTAATTATTTATACCTATTATTTATACCTAGCTATTTTCGTTTTATAGGTTTAAAGAGCTAAGAGCTAAAAAGAAAAAGAAATTGTGAACGTCAAAAGGCTGATCAAATTTTAATGTTAATATATAGATAAATAGTAAATTAAGACTTTTTTTGTAAATGTTTTTATTGGCTACTTTCATTTAATTATTATTATTTTGTAAATACGTCCATTATATTTAAATATATATTTTTGAAATAATAATTTCCTTTTTGTAAAAGTACTAAATTTTGATGAGTTAATTAGCAACCATCCAGAACGCTGAAATGAAGTACACATATACTTTATTTATTGTGCCAAACACTATTATTTTATTGAGGACATGACAACAGTGCATTTACAACTGAAAAAAAGATTTTTAAGGGCAAAATTCTGTACCTTAACAAGGCCAACATTAATATTTTTAAACTTGAAATGATGTATATGGTATATGTATTAAATACAGTTTTACATATTTCTTAATCTTACTTTGCCAATAAAGCTGATAGGATTTTTGCACATTTTGATATGTGTTTACGAGCATTATAACTAAGACATCTAGAATGGACTCTTCTCAACCAATAACAATTAAACACCAAAACGTAAAAATATGCATACTGACATACCTATGTACTAAGTACCATTCTTCTAGATGTCTTCACCTTATTCTGCTAATGAAAGTAATACGACTGATACATTTTGATACATTTCTATGAGTTTTGTAACCAATAAGACACCATAGCTTTTTCTTAGGCAATACAAGTGGAGATATAAACGGCAAAATGTGCATGGATGACTGAAGCGTATTCTTAGATTGACAGATGTTTTACCATAAATACAATTTTTCCAGATATTTTAACCTGATTTTGCCAATGGAGGCGATGCGACTGATGTCATTTTAACCAATTTCTGCGAGTGTCTTAAACAATAATACACTAAGAATATTCTTTTTTTTAACCGACTTCAAAAAAGGAGAAGTTTCTCAATTCGACCATATTTTTTTATGTTTGTTACCGAATATCTTCGGTATTTATAAACCGATTTAAAAAACTCTTTTTGCATTCAAAATAGTAGAGTGTCCGTGTGGTTCCATAGAAATTTAGTTTAGGTCTGGTCATCAATGTGGAAGATATTCCATGAAATATCAGAAAAATCAACAGAATAAGCTTTGCAGTTAGATTAATATGTTAATAATAATGCATAACATAAAAACATAATATTTAGCCCGTAACTGTCCCACTCTAACGCCAAAGCCCTGTTCTCACAAGGAGCAGAAATGAGCATTTAATCAATCATCTTACTCACTGCGAGTTGGTGATTTCAGAAAATTAAGTCCAAGTTTCCTCACGATGTTTTCCCTCATCGTACGTGCATGGTGTCTCTCGGTGTTAGAGAATCTACTTATGTCTATCTAAAAGTCACATTGGTACATGTCGGTATTGTTGGGGATTTAACTCAGTACCTCTTGCACGGTGTTGGGAAGATTTTGAATTTGCGCCCACATCTGATAAAGCCAAGCAATAATTAAAAAGCATAAAATTAAAACATTTTTGAAAAATTTACCCGCTTTCAAAAAAAAAATGCACTGAAAAGCCAAAAATAAAATCTTTATTTCTTAAAAAAATTGGAAGCAACTAGGCATCTGATTTCGTTTTTTTAAGTCGGCTCCAGTGGCAAATCTTAATCCTAGCTATTAAATCTAGATTTAGAATGTTAGTAACTCAAATCTTTTACAAAGATATAAACCATTGGAGACGACTTCAAGGAAATCGAAATCAGATGTCTAGTTGCTTCCAATTTTTTTAAGAAATAAATATTTTATTTCTGGCTTCTTAGTGCATTTTTATTTTGTTTTTTTTTGAAGGCGGTTCATGTTTTTTTTAAGTATTTATTATTTAATGACTATTTTATTCCAAAACGTCAAAATGTGCATTAATGACCGAAGCGCACTCTTGCATTGGCATATGTAATAAAAGCCATTCTGTCAAGTTTTTTAACCTTTTTTCTTATGTTATTGTGATAATAGTTATTTATGAAACAGTTCGTGAAGTATGCTTTTTGCGCACGTACGCGATGTTTAGAGCACGAGCGAAGCGAGTTCTATATATCGCGTAAGTGCGCAAAAAGCACTGCACGCACAGTTTCATACAATATTTTATCTACGATAATCAAATAAAAAATAATTACAAGAAAGCAATTTATTTTCAATTCATTTACAAGATACTAACAAAACTAATGCTCCCATAGCAACACCATGGCATAGACAGCAGTGCGTGAAGGATTAAAAGTGTGCGTGAAGTAGCAATGTATTTTAATTGGGGTTTACTTTTTCGCACTGTTTTTGGCACACCTTCATATAATCAAATATCCTTAGCATTCGCGTTGTCATGGTGTTGCTATGAGAGCATTAAATTTCAACAAAAGTTATTCTGACAAATTTGTAGTTTGAATTTTCATATTTGAAAGGTATAAAAATTGTAGATTTTTTTAAATTTAATTAAATTGGATCATAGTGACGAAGAGTTTCAACTCACTCCGCCAGACCTTGCGGAAATAGCAAATAACATAAAAAAAGGATCTTTTTGTTAGAAACTATGATATTAATTTTGTTAGTATCTTGTAAATGAATTGAAAATAAATTGCTTTCTGGTACTTATTTTTTATTTAATTATCGTAGATAAAATATTGTATGAAACTGTGCGTGAAGTGCTTTTTGCGATATCTAAACATCTCGTGCGTGCGCAAAAAGCGTACTTCACGAACTATTTCATAAATAACTATTATTGTGCATTTTTCAGTATTTTTGTAAATTATTTATATGTTGTGGATGTATTTTTCAACTATTTAGTTGTTAAATTTAATGAGAAACTAATTAAAATGGATTAACTAGACGTGAATGTCTCACCACAAACAGAAAAACGGTAAACATTTTTTTTTATAATTAAATACATTATAATAAATAATCTGAAATGCTGCGCTAAGCAAATCTCTATTCACTTTCCTTTTATATTATAAATTATAATTATTTAATAAATTACTGTATTGTTTAGTAGGTCATACCACAGATTCATTTCCATATAATGGGTAAAAAATTAGTGAAAATAATGCCCCTTACCAAAATCCACTAAAATTTATACCGCAGCAAAATTCTTGTGCGGTAGACAAATTATAAAACTGTTTTAATATTAATAATATAAATATGAAACTAAAAATAAAATTTCGATAAAAGAAGAGTATTTTTGAAATTTAGAAATTAGAAAAACATGAAATAATATTAAGTAGAAATCGAAAACTCGAACCTGTGATTTCTATCTATAGACGGTAATACCTCTCACAACTTCATCCAACGATGAATTGGAAGTTAATCAGTGGTTTAGATTGACTAACTTGATTAAAAAAAAAAAATAAGAGGTGTCAAGGGACACCCGGATGTAACGAAGTTCCTTTCGATTAATTAGTGAAGGAATTGTAATTGTAATTTGTAAACACAACAGAGTGTTTATACATACATAAGCATAATGTCTGTATAAAACGTCTACTTACCTTAAGTCTATCAGCAATATCCGGAACTTGTGCAGAAACACTGTCAGGATACATTATTATTATTATTTTTCATTATTTTATTATTTATTATGTACAAAAAACCTGTATAAACTTAACAAAGTCGCGACACTACACTATCAAAGCAAAATAGAAAAAAGTAAATCCATTATCACTTGAATATTTTCAACAGTTCGTTTCTTTTAACAAACGTGTCCATTTATACAATACCAGAGGTTTAGATGACATACATCTACGTAGAATTACTTTTTATTTTAATTTAATTTAAAACAGGAATTAACAATTTAGCACAAAATTTTAAAATTAAAATATTTGACAGTAACTGACAGTTGAGGTAATTTGACGTACCTAACTATACCCCGTTTCGTCATTCGTTGGCAGCATATGAAAGATAGGAATGATGCGAAGTTGCCAGATTTATCTTAGAAAGACTTACTATCTTTGTCTTATTAACGCGCAATAGAAAGAGATATTTTTAAGTTAAATGGCAACCGGTGTAAGCTCAGTTCGTTCTGTCATCCACTGATCGTTCAGTGGCGTGTTTTTAGGTTAGTTGTAAGTTTTTAATAATGTTTAAGGTTTGTATAGATTTTCTTATACATATTTTAAACTTTAAAAATGGATTCGGGAATTCCAAGTTCTAGTAATACGTCTATTATTAACCATACGTTAGGTCCGCAAGCACGTGAAATTGTTAAAAACGTATACGATGGAATCCGCGCCAAGTTTAGTGACTTTTCAGTTCGCAAATCGGTTGAATATTGTAGCGATTTGACAAAGATTTCATGTAGGACTATTTATCGAATATTAAAAGAGTTTAAAGAATCAAATGAAAATAGAGAAAATACGGAAAAACGACCAAAATTAAAACCGGGTATAAAAAAAATTGAGTTAGACGAAGCGACAAAACAAATAATACGCCGCAAAGTACATTCTTTTTACTTTAAAAATGAAATACCTACGTTAAAAAAATACAAATGGAAATTAATAATGACGACGGTTTACCAAAAATAAGTACTCAAGTTTTGATACGCACCTTACGGGATTTAAATTTTAAATATTTATGGCGAAGGAAGTATTTGAAAGAAATTGACAACTTTAGACGATCGGGTAAAAAAATTTATTTTTTAGACGAAGGAAATTTTTAATTGGCTTAAATCAAAAAATATTTCGTGCGGAGATAATTTGTTAAAACGCGAATTATTAGCAATTGCAAATATTCACAAGAAAAGTTATACAAAATCCGTAATTGACGAAATGGCTAAAGATCGCGGATTTGATGTTCTACGTTTGCCTCCATATCATTGCGAATTTAATCCTATAGAATTAATATGGGCTCAAGTTAAAAATGAAGTAGCCCGAAATAATAAAACTTTTAAAATGGCAGATTTAAAAATCCTTTTTTAACACGCGATTAATAACATAACGCTGGAAATGTGGAAAAAATGCATCAAGCATACGGAAACGGTTGAGAAAAAATTCTGGACTTTAGATATGCAAATCGAAACGGCAGTAGAACCTTTAATTATTTCAATCGGTGAAACTACTTCAGATATGAGCGATTCGGATAGTGATGATAACGATTTTTTTACCATATTCGCATAATTATTTATATTTAGAATGATTTATTTGGTGTTATTTATTTTTACGACGAATTTAAATAGATTGATTTTTTTTTTTTCGTTAGAATGATTTATTTGTTGTTATTTATTTTTACGACGATTTTAAATTGACTGATTATTGTTTTTATCATTAGAATGATTTATTTTGTGTTATTTATTTTCACGACGAATTTAAATTGATTGAATATTGATTTTTATCGTTAGAATAAAATTATTGTTGGTTATTTATTTTTACTAAGATAAAAGTGGAAAATAGGGCTACTGGCGAAACAACCACTAAAAATAAAAGTTAACGCACCCTGGTAATACCTCTATGGTGGTGTGGGAAAATTACTAATTATTATAAAAAATTTAAATTCCTTTAGTCAATATTACGATTTTATGATATTATTTTAATTGTACTAAAAAAATATTTATTATCAACTAACAAAGTAACTACGCCACTGGAATCAAGTTCTCATTGGTGGACAGAACGATTTACGCTAACACCGATTGCCATTTAACTTAAAAATATCTCTTTCTATTGCGCGTTAATAAGACAAAGATAGTAAGTCTTTCTAAGATAAACCTGGCAACTTCGCATCATTCCTATCTTTCATACGCTGCCAACGAATGACGAAACGGGGTATAGTCAAGTTACGAACTATTTTTAAAATGTTTATGAATTTATTAATTTATAAAAACAGGATGAAATATAATACTATTATAGGTAATTTTTTTTTTCTACAGTATTTTCTTTTTAATGTACATTTTCTTTTAATTTAAAATAGTGTCTTTTTAATTGTAATATATCTATCTATGAGAGAGATGGAGAGTTTTCTATTTTTTGGTCTGTGAGAGAGATACAGACAGACAGAGAAACATGCGTGTGTCGTGACAACTTTTGGTCTGAATTTTTTTTGGCTAGCCTCTAGCCTCAGTCGTAACTGGTCGTAACGCCCGAAAGGGAACTTCGTTCCAAAAATATCATATTTGTATACATAATACTGGTGTATTTCAGTGAACATCTCCTAAACGGTTGAACCGATTTGGTTGTTCTTTTTTGTATGTGTTCACATGAATCCAAGAATGTTGTACGTGTACTATTTGTTCTACTATAAAATGTATTTTTTAAAATTAATTTTTCACTTGTTTGTGTAGTTCTAAAAATTTCTAATAACGTATGTCTCAAAAGTTGTGGTACATTTTTTTTCTATTTTTAACACAAATGTAATTTAGTTTTACAATAAACAATATTTCTAAAAACAAAATACAAAATATATCAAATTAAATGAAGTGTTCCTCAACAAGACGAAATTTTCGTCGGACATCACTCATTATCTCTTGGACGTCTTCAACATATCTCTCCAATTTTCCTTCTCATTTTGTTAATGGTAAGTTCTATATCGGCGTCCCACCTGAGCGTTTGAGTGAATCGTACACCGAAGTAGGTCACCTGATTTTGAGGAACGAGCTGTTCCCCCTATAGTGTGGGGTTCATTTGATCGAGAGTGAGATTTTCTCGTCTACTGGGCCACTCTCGATCTGCTGCAACAGTTGGAGAATTGGTGCAGCAGTCTTAAAGTTTTTCGGTTAAGAATTTCAATTGACGCTGCGGAGGTGTACAAGGATGTGTCGTTGGCGTATATTTGGATATTTTGCAGCTAAGGAATATCGCTAGCGTAGATAGTGTAAAGAATTAGGGCTAAGTTTGACCCTTGTGGAACTCCTGAAATGGGGTTAATGGTTAAAAAATTGGTAATTGGATGTTATTTAACTTTCTGATAAGGCCAACGTGCGTCTTTTGGACATCCATGAATATGACAGTGACGACTCTTCTCTGATTTAGGGCACAGGCGGTAAAAGTTGGAAGTTCTAGAATTGGGTTTTGGGTAGATTATGGAATTGGAGTCCAGAAAGTCCCTGATTCTGTCTAGAGGCAGGAGTTCAAAAAGTTTGCCAATCCCGTTTAGCAAAAAGATAGGTCTCTAGTTGTGTATGTTTTTTGGATTTTTTACAGGTTTGGTAATTAGGATAGTGTTTGAGATTTTCATCATGGTGGGAAAGTAAGCTTTGCTAAGACAAGAGTTGGATATAATTGTAAAAGAGGGGATAAACGAAGGAAGGAGTTGTTTTAAAGTTTCTCTGAAAATAAAATCGGGGCCAGGGGCTGAATGTTTGCCTTTTTCAGATGCTTTAAGGATGTCTTTCGTACCTTCAGTAAACGGGATAAGAAATTGGATATTTTTCGGGGAGAGGGTTGTCAATGTATCGAGTGATATGTTCTGCTTCCAGGCATAATTGCTGGTTGAAATTAGGGGTTTGGTGGGGGAAGTAGACTTGTTGAATATGATTTTGAAGATTAAGGCTTTATCTTTAGGGGTTCCAATGATTTGGCATTAACCTCTAGATGAGAATGGGTTTTGGAGTTTTGGCCAGTTAGGAGTTTATATTTGTTCCAAAAGTTGGCTCAGTCTCAATTTAGTGAAGCTGTGACCTGACTGCAAAGCGAAGCTTTATGTGAGTTGACAGTCTCACCCGATCAATAAGATGGTTTCCTTAAGTTTTGATAGCGGGATCATGGGTTTGGGTGATAAGTCCATATAGGTTTTTTTGTCATATCATTGACAAGGTATTTTGGGGAAGTCCGGGGGATTCAGAGTTTATCGTAGAAATCGGTATTGCATGTTCGGCAGCTGTCCTTATTAGGTTCTGAAGTTGAAGAGCGAACGAGTCGATGTTTTCTTAAGAAGGGGATGGGGGAATTTGGTGAGCAATCTCGGTTTTAAAGAGGTTCCAATCAATTCGGTTATAATCCCGAAATGTAAAAAAAAATGTTTTGAGGGAGGGGAACGAAAATAGAAAAAAACACAATTTGATACTTCAATACAAAGTTTTTTTTATTGCATAGTTCAATAAATTCTTAAAACATAACGGTATAAGTTAATTTGTTTGATATTTAGATTAGAGGTGTCCAGTAGATGGCGTTGTATTTTGATTTCTAAAACTAAATTAAAACGGTAAGTAGTAAAAAAAAAGAAAAAAACATAAGGAAAAAACAAATAAAATACTTACTAAATTAAGTACTATGACATAGATATCTTATATATTTAAACAATCAATTCTTACTTAGTTAAGTACTATGACGCCACCTTAAGGTGGCGTAGTTAATATCCAATATAGTGGTATAAAGTTTGTCGAGTCAGCTAGTACCTAGTATATAAAAAATCAAAACAAAGTTTACAAAAATTGAAACAAACTGAAATACTTTAAAACGGAAATTAAAATATTTCTTAAAATTAGAAAGTCAAAATGTAGGTAATAAAAGAAAAAATAGAACTTTAACGTACCTACCTACAAATAACTTCTTTCCAACTATTCTTATTATCATAGATATTAACTCATTGATAACAAAAGTTATTACACGCATGTAGGTATTCCCGTTTCAAGTTTTTTTTTTATTTCTGTGTGATTCTCGTTTGATAAAGTTATTTATTAATCAATGAAACTTGATAATCAATGTAAAAATCTGCATTTATTACCTACAAGTTAAGATCCTTTATATGATAACACAATTGATGAGAAATAAAAGAATAAACAATTAGTGAAATCGACAATATCAGTTGTATTTATTCTCCGTACTCAATAAAATATTTCCAAGTGGAACACTGATGTTAGTTCTAGTTCCGCAAACATATCTCATCTGTGTGTGTTTGAGCATTTTGTCACACCTGTTTTCCAAAAAGGAGACACACGCTTGTCGTCGGTTCGTTTTGTTGTTTCAAGGCAATAAATCTTTATTGAAAAGCATAAATTATAATAATCGTGTATTTATTTAATATTTATACAAAATATTCTAAAAATGTACCATATTTCGTTTATTAGTTATTATAAACAGTGAAGGTATACACTGCCCTGCAGAAGTTTTATATAAAGTATTTATATAGGACTAGATATCAAGGCGTTTTCTTTAAATCATAATTTTTTTTTGTATTAACATATGCTAATTTAAAAATAATGAAAATTGAGACGTAAGTTATGAACGACAATACTGAAGACGAGCAGTCATTGTGACTCCCAACGTCCCAACGGTTTTTTTTTTTATAAAATAGCAAATATGTACATGCATGACATGTATTTTAATTATATCTTTTTTTCCATAGCTAATGTTAAAATGTTGCTATAACAACTGTTTTAAGTAGATAAAGTATCACTTTAACCGCAAGGGTAGATAAAGTGACACTTTAACAGCAAGAGTAGATAAAATGTTTTAACTTTTTTTTATTCAATAAAATTTACAAATTCAAACACATTAAGGATTAAAAACAACTGAAATTTTGGACTTTTTAGCTTTGTATCCTCCACTCAAGTTTTTTAGTAATATATATTTAAAATTATTTTAGCTAAAAAGTCCTACAACAGGGTCCTTATTCCTAACATACTCCTATAAATCTATCCCATTTACCTACCTATCTTTTCTTTTATTCATTCATTTATTCGCCTGGTTTTTCTTCTGTCGGATGTAATTTTTTTATTTTCTTTAATACCAATTCTTGTTTGTCAAATTGTAAATTTAAAAAATACTCAATATATTTTATTTAAAATAGTGATAACAGACTGTAAGAATTAAAACGGGAACGCCAATGTCCTTCACAAGTTTAAATCATATACTTTATAAATTCTCTCGAATATAGATATTTGTTACTAATTTTTTGATGTTTATTCAGATACTGCTAGAAAATTGATATCCAACAAAAATTCAGGAATATAAATAAGATTCAAATTTTATTTAACAATCTCTTTATTTTTTTTTTCAATAGAAACGATCTTTCTGGTAACATAGTCTGGCGTCAATGTAGAGTCATATGTCGAAGAATAAATTAAATAAATAACATCAATAAATAATTTAACAATACTAAAAGAGTCTTATGTCTTACAGGTGTCAGTTGTCAAACTGTCTGCTAAATAAGAAGAAGAAAGACATAGAAGAAGACAAGAAAACATAACACTGACCAAAAAATCGGTCAAACACATTTGTACAAATTAGAACAAAAATTATTAGCTAGTGACTAAATCATAAACGTGAGTTTATTTCGGGCTATAGGCATTATATGCCATATTTTGAGCCTCGTTGTAAGATCTCTTATCCCAACCGCCTCCGCTGGATTGCCATCCACCGCCGCCACCACCTCCGGATTGCCATCCTCCGTGTCCACCACCACCACCACCACCACCTCCTTGTTTGGAAGCGAAGAGTTTCTTGATTGCGATGATTCCAGAAATGAGCAGGGCAATTTTCGCCGTAATCAAAGCTTTACCAGCGAGCAGGAAGAGACCAGCAATGGCTAAGGGGACTAGAGCTGCCATTTTAGCTGCGATTCCCATCATCATACCACCCATCATTCCTTTCATTCCTCCTTTACCACCGCCGCTCTTTTTTCTTCCTAAAAATGTATTGAATACATTATTAATTTTTGTACAAAATAAATTTTGAATACATACCTTCTTCTATAAGTTCTGAAGCTGGAATTTTTGGTAAAGCTACTTCGATGGATCTTGATCCAATAAAATTGCTGATTTTGTCCAGTAACATATCAGTAAGGACAGCGTCCTTAGCATCGGAAGCTCTAGGTAATGTTTGTTCTAATTGTTCTTCAGTCACAACAGGTTCATCCTTGGGTGCATCAGGAGATTTTTGTATAATAACACCATCAGCAACAGAGAGTTTATCCATACGGCCTAATCTGTCTAAAAATGTAATAGCTTTTTTCTTAAGACATTGTGATAATCCTTCAGTTTTCGAGCAATCATCGTAAATTTTTAACGCTAATCGAACACCGGTACTCTCAAAACTGTCCTGGGCAAATGCACCGATCACAAAGAACAACACTAACACAATTTTTTTCATTTTTCACTGCGTCCGCTGCACTGTTGATGGACGAAAACGAACTGATGATCATCCCAATCTTTGTTTCTTGTTTTATACCATATCTTGACACTTATTGACCTTTCTTTTCCTTCAGTGACCTCCTAAGAATTCTCTCTGACGAGCATATTCACTGTTTACCCTACTCTTCTGATTGGTTAATGCTGACCTACAAAAGTTATCTTGGGTCGAGGATGTATTAATTTTTAATGCCCACCTGTTCTTCGTACTTTTATTCAATTGAGAATGAAAATTTCTTTTCGCCGATCGCAATTACGGCGAAGACAGTGAATCTTATTTGTTAGTCGAAAAATTCGTTGAAAACGAATGTCGATTTTAAATCGTTTTATTTTGTGCATGTAATAGAAATTGCAAGTGGTCTAGATGTTATACATTTATTACGCGTATCATATACTGTAAAGCTAATGAACCATGCGATCTCGTATGCAGTTTTTCGGTAATTAAATTTTTACTGTTTATTAAATAAAGTAAAACTTAAAAAAAATTAATTTAAGGGTATATTTCGCTACAAAATATGTTTAAGTACACAGATTATAATAAAATTGTAAACATATGTATGATTTTTTTAAAATTTTTAATAGCAAATTTTTTAAATTTTTTTTATTAAATTCTGTTTATATGGTAATAATAAAACCATAAACTTATGTGTATTTATTCCATTATTGTGTACAATTTTATTCATATAATATTAAAAAAGAAACTTATTTAAAAATTAAAAAAATACACATTTAAATTAGATTAATATTTTTTTTAATATTAATGTGAAATTTAATAAAAATAGATTAACTTCGTACCTGTTAAAAAAAAAAAATAATAAACTTTTAAAAATATTTCACATTTATATAATTTAACTAATAAGGTAAGGAACTTTTTTCTGCTTTTATTATTTTTTTATTTAAAAACACTAAAGTTTTAAGCTTTTTTCAAGATATTGTAAAAATATACCAAAAAGATACCGATACTCAATTAGAACCGAAACTCTGTTTGAATATATAAAAGATCAAAATAAGTTCGATTGATATGTGTGTTAAAAAAAAGAGTGTGCGTGTAACCTTTACGCGCGATTGAAGTAAAACTTGTTGACGTACGTATCGGAAAATAAATATTTAATTACAATTCAATCATATTTATTGTCTATATACTTTACAAAAAATGAGATGTTATATTTATATTATTCATTAGAAATAGGAATTTGAAAGTTATCATTATTTTTTATACATGAAATAATAGGTTTATGATAACTAAAATGTGAAACATAGATTTTACTCTCTAAATACCATTAATGTATTTGAAACCGTTTGAAAATTTTGAAAATTTCATAAATAAATTTTGAAAATTTAAGCTCCTCCCATAGCTGAAATCACACTGTTACTTACATCAGAATCTTCCTTTAGTATCTAACGTTAGAGTTACCCCTAGTCGAGCCTAAAGAAGTTTTGCTTCAATAATAGGTAAACAATATTAAAAATATACACAATTACGTTTATAATGTGTGATTTTGTAGCTGTATCTACCTTATTGTAATACAACACAACACAAGAGCCTTCGATAGTTAGATAACCATTTCATTTTGTAGCATATTCCATAAAATTTAAATTCCTGAGTTGAGTTTGTTTTCTTCACGTCTACGAAGGATCTGTTATTGCTGGTAAAAGATCAGCTATCCTGACTAGTGGTTTTATGGCCTTTATGGCTACCTAACCAAACCTAAAATAGGTATAAGCAAGTGTTAAAACATTTCGAATATTATTATTTTATAAACAGAAACGTGCAACATGCTTCTTTACTTAACGTAAAGCTTTCCTATAAATCATTATTTACTATCATAATATGTATGTATGTATATAAACTTACTTAATCAAATCATAATGAATGTCGCTGTCTCGTCTTTTTTCATTTTCATTTTTCTTTCTGGCGCTTATAATATGCCCTTCACAATTTCTTTTTCTTTTTAGCTCTTTAAATCTATAAAACGAAAATAGCTAGGTATAAATAATAGGTATGAAAAATTAGGTATAAATTGTGTAATTACACACCAAAAATAAAATGTATGCATATAAAGTAGGTACTCACTCATTTTCATTCAATATTTTTTCATCACTTTCTTCATTAATAAATCCACTTTGTTTATTCATATTTAAAACAAACACTTTATACACAAATTTAAACCATTTACCACCAATGTATTTTGGTTGACAAGATGACAAGCTGTCAATTCATACAATTACAGATTTAATTTTATTTAATATAGTAGGCAGAATCGTGTTAGGTATTTTGTATCAGGTTTTGTTTCCGGTACAGGGTACATTAGAATGACGTCACGTCCGTTAGAATTACTGAGTTACCCCTAGTGCCGCTAAAGAAGTTTTACTTCAAAAAAAATATTTGTTAACAAATCTCGAAAAATCTTAAACAAAATATTTTTTCTACGGTTATTATACAAATGTGTCATTTTTTGACAGTAATCTCATTTCTTTATCTGATAACACAAAGTGTTCATTTCTTTATTGTTTTAACTTAATCAAGTATACTGTGACAATCATGTATTCATATATTTGACTAACAGTACAGGTTGACAGTAATAAAGTAGTGACAGGTAGGTACAACAGATAATTTTTAATACATTATTTAAATTAGATTGTTATTTAAGTAAAAATGTTAAGTAGTGATGAAAATGAATTAGAATTAACTCCTCCTGAAATAAAAAAAGCGGCAAACGAAGCTTGTCAGAATTTGATTCCCGAAATGTCAAAACATAAGAAATGAGTATTATTCCTTGCTCGTAGAACAATATACTATAAAAATAGTTATTTATGCAACTAGTGCGTAAAATGACCTTTTTTGACGAATGTGAATGTTGTCGCATGAGCCGCAGGCGAATGCGACAATCACATGAGTCAAAAAAGGAACATTTACGCACGAGTTGCATACAATATTTTTTCTACAACCGAATTTCTTTACAATAAATACAAGTATAGGCCTGATTTTTTTTACGCGTTACTGCGAAAAAAAATATATTTAAAACATATACAAAATATTTATTTTTTAAATTAATCTTACCTTATAATACCGGTACGTAGAAACGCGAAATGCTTGAATTATAAATTAATTGAAATGTCAATCAGTCATCATTTAAATAAAAATACTTTCCCTTATTCATGAACTGATATATCTGTCATATTAAACATTACTGAATATAATATCTAGTTTTGTATGTATTAAACTGCAATAATTTAAAAATTAAATATATTTACACAAATTTACACAATTAAATAATAAAAAAAAGTTTCCTTACCCGGAATTGAACCCGAGTCATCTGAGTAAAAGGTAAACACCTTACAATCTCGGCTAAATAACAAACATAAAAACGTTTGCATAAATCTTATAATACAAAACAGTGCTTATTTTACTTTTTTTCACTAGTGAAAAAAAAACTTTTTTTTTCACTAGTGAAAAAAAGTTAAACTTTACGAACCTTAAACCGTGCGTAAAGGTAATACTTTACGCACGGTTGTAGAAAAAAATTATTAAATGTATTGTAGCACATTTTCTTTAATTTTAATGCTTTTTTACCTCCAAAATAATCTGGCTTTTTTGCATTTTTTTCAGATGTTTTAGAAAATCATCAAAATATAGCAACATAGTTTTTATTTACTATAGTATTGCCCTTAATACACATTTTTTTTAATTTTAAAAACAACCGAGATATGGCTTTTAGTTTTACCTAATGAAAAACTTATTCTTCTAAGTCGGCTAAGAGGAATCAAAATATCCCTTATGAGATATAGTTTAAGTTTTCAAAATCGGTTGGTTATAAAAGAGTTATAGCGTTTTATCTTTAAAATCACCTGAGCTTTATCAGATTTTTACAAATATCTAGAAAAATATACAAGTTATGATATCGTAGTATGTTTTTTACGACTAAAAATTAAAAAAATCTTTAAAACACATTTTAAACAAAAAGTCTTAAACAACAACGGGATATAGCGTTGTTTCGTAAAAAAATCACTTTTACATATACAGAAAGTTAAATATCTCAAAAAACTGTAGTAAGCGAGGCAACGAAGAATTAAACCTAGCAATTTTGTAAAGCAAGATGAATCGTCATGCAATGTTTTACATTCAATTCGAGAGAGTGTCAGAAAATTTTGTAAAATGATCTCCGGGAGATATAAGAAAAATAAATTTTTAAAATGCATCTCGAAGAGATGGATAATGGAAAATATTTACGAAAATGAATACGAACTTTATGACGGCTATAGTCTCTGAGGTACCTGGTTGGTGCCCAGGATGGGACTCGTCGCTTGGAATTATGTTAGGTATATTAAATTATTTACTATGGCACCTAAATACCTCGGAGACAATCACCATCAAGAAATTCGTGCTTAGCGACTCCCAAAACTTCCGATTAATGGTTATTGACTAATTTTTAATTATTATTACATTAAGCTCCAGGCGACGAGTTCCACCCAGGGTACCACGTACCTCAGAGACCATCAACGTCATGAAATTCGTGTTCAGCAACCCCCAAAAGCCACGAGAATAAAAATTAAACTCATGTTAATGTAGTGAATGTAAAGTTACATGGTGATTCATTACTTTATAATGTTTCGTTGCCTCGCCTGTAAATAGAATTTTGTGCTTTAAATGACGGTTTATCGATGAAGGGTGAGTTTTATTAAATATAATTTAAAAGATTAAAATTTTTAGGTATATAATATACCGTTTTATTTTAAAAACACAATTTTCGATGTTTTAGATATCATTTTAACTAGGATATCTTGTAGGTACAAGAGATATTCAAAAAAGTAGCGATAAATACTTTGTTAAGTTTTTATGCAAGTAGATATGGAATTATTTTAATATAAAAATATTTTTGTGCGTGCGTGGTCAATTATTCTAATTTAATTAATTTCTTTTATTCACTAAATTACAATAGGTACCCATATATCAGTTATTCGCATGATGACTATATTTATTTACTAATATATTTATTTTATTCGTAATAAATTATCTTGTATTAAATCTTTATAAACTTTCTTTTTATATTTGGTAAAAAATATTCCATTGTTAATTGAAATATGTAGGTTTATATATGTATAAATATTAATATATTTATTAACGAACCATTAAATCAAGATCATGTAGTTTTAATTATATTTAAATTTTGCTAATTTCATTTACCAAAAGTTTTTATTCATGAACTTTAAATGTGAAACCATAAAAAAATAATAACTATTTTATGGTTTTAAAAGGTAATTTAAAAATATAAAGTATTAAATATCTTAAGTTAAATAAATATATTAAGTGGTAGTGGCAAAAAGTTATTGATTAATATAAAATAAATTGATTGATACAAGCAATAAAATAATTTTTTTAGAAAAAGACTATCATCCATTTTTAAACAATCCTGACCCAAAAGATCACACTAAAAAACATAAAAATGATATTATTTAAAACAAACTTTAATCAAATCTATCTATTCGTTCACAAGCTCTGATGATGTAGGTAGAAATAAAAGAAAAAATAGCTACCTCGTCTAAGCGAAGTTCTTGTAGCTCTTAAAATGCTTAGCCGATTTTCATAAAGCAACATGGCTTTCGATTAAAAAAAAATCGCTTTAATCATTTAGGAGCCACAGATACAGCTTTTGCATGTGACACGAAATGGTTCGTAGTGCACGATGACGTCAATATGTTATAATCAATACTCTTAAATGTGGTTGTGGGCTTGACTTAATAATGCTTGCTACTTTATCTTTTTTAAACAGTTTTTCTAACAGTATACTATACCTAGTTCTTAATCATGGAAAGCACTTATGTAAATCCGACAGTAGAAACTGTAACGGAACTTCGATTGTTTTCTGCCTCTTTTTACCACTCTAAATGTTCTAAGTGATCATTTAGAGCATCATGTTTATTGGACTTTACCGAGTTTTACAAGTTTCTAGTAAGTACTCGGGAAACGCCGAAATAAAAATGTAAACTTTTTTACTTTGTATAAACTACAAACTATATTGAACATTGGCTCAGTAAACTTTCATTTTTTAATAATAATAGCTTTATTGCCCAACAGATATAAAATCCCATTACAGAGCAATATAATACATAGTACAAGATTCAACATATAAAAGAGGATAATAACATAATTACTTAATACTAATAAAAAAAAAAACATAATTACTTAATACTAATTAAAAAAAAACACAGTTTACTAACTCAGATAATTCAAACGTGCGCTCTTTGTTATGACATTTAGGTTATCTACAAATAAATCACAGGATTTACATAAATAATTAAAATTACTACACATAACATTTATGGGCGATTTAAATAATAAATTCGTTCTTGGTCGTTCACAATAAAAGGTAAGATGTTGCCTATTATTATATCTGGGTACGTTAAAATTAATCTTGGCTAGAATATCTGGACAAATAATTTCACCATGAATAAGTTTATATAAAAGAGATAAGGACGACACAACTCTACGAAAAGACAGACTATCAAAATCAAAATTTCCTAAAAGAGACTGATAGCTTATACCTCTTGACGGATAAGTTCCATTTACTTTAAATGATAAATATTTTAGAACCTTTTTCTGAACTGATTCGACTCTAGATATGTGAATTTCATAATGAGGATACCAGATAATAGAACAGTATTCCATCTTAGAACGAATATATGAGAAGTAGAGTGATTTTAATGCTCTTACATCCCTAAATCCTTGACAATTTCTCACAACAAAACCATATAACCTAAATGCATTGGTTAAGAGTAAATCAATATGTTCAACAAAGCTTAAGTGCGAATCAAAAATTATTCCAAGATCCTTAATAGAGGTATGTCTAGATATAATATTTCCGTTAATCTTGTATTCGAAATCAATTACGTTTTTTTTCTGGAATACGATACCGTTTTACACTTTGAAACATTCAAAGCCAGTTTATTTACGGAACACCAACTACATAACTTATCCAAATTGGACTGTAATAGTAAACAGTCAGTTACATTTGAAACAGAAAGATATATTTTCATATCATCAGCATAAATCAATCTACCTGAGTTTAAGGAACCATCGATGTCATTTAAGAATAGAAGGAACAACAAGGGACCGAGATTTGATCCCTGAGGAACGCCTGATTTAGCTGTAAATCTCCGTGAGGTGTGCCCCTTATGAAATACAAATTGCTTTCTGTTTTCCAGATAAGATCGACAAAATAATATTAATTTAGGAGAAAACCCGAATTGATGTAATTTATCAAGCAATACACCATAATCCATACGATCGAATGCCTTCGAAAAATCTGTATATATTACATCTATTTGGCCTCCAGCATCTATAACTTCCGACAATACCTGGGTCATACTTAGGAGATTGGTCATGGTGGATCGTTTACTCATGAAGCCATGTTGTGAGGGCGTTATAAGATTACATACCGAAGGATATACACGATTATAAAGCACCATCTCGAAAACCTTAGAGAAGTTTGACAAAATGGATATAGGGCGATAGTTGTCTATTTGAGTCCGATCGCCTGATTTAAATACCGGAATAATTTTAGCCCCCTTCCAAGCTTCCGGGAAAGTTGAAGTTTTCAAAGATAGATTAAAGACAATTTGTAACGGATATGCTAATACACGAATACAGTCGCGAACAAAAAACGATGGAATATCATCATATCCAGCAGTCATTTTGTTTTTTAATTTCTTACCAGCCTCGACTATTTCCTTTTCGGATATGTTATTAATGTTTAATATATCTCCACCAAAATCAAAGTCAGCTGCAGATGCTCTAGCATAATCAGAGTCAGATTGCACAAAAACACTTTCAAAAAATGTAGCAAATGCGTCAACTATACCTTGTGGATTAGATATGTTTTCATTGACGAAGGACATAGAACTGGGGATGCGTGAACTTTTATTCTTCGCATTAATAAAGGACCAAAACTGACGCGAGTCATTAGATATATTATTTTCAATCTCTCTAATATATAATTGATAAGCACGTTTTATTTGGAATTTAACTTGTTTTCTCAGATGTTTATATTGATTATATGAGTATTGACTACCAGTCTTTCTATAATTATGAAAGTGTTTCTCCTTAAGTTTTATGTCTTTTATAATGTGAGATGTATACCACGGTGGGAAGTTACGTTTAAAATTTTTGTATACAGGTACTGAGGCATCTATTATGGTGTATAGTTTGGCATAAAATTCATCGATAACTTGATTAACGTTATTTATTTGTAACAAACAATCCCAGTTAATATTAGTTAGAGATTCATACAATTGCAAGTAATTAGCACGTTTAAAGTTATATGTTTTTTTATGTAAATTAGGCAGAAATGGATTTAAACATTTAGACAAGTCACCAACTGTGATAAACAATGAAGGGTGATAAACATCTTCGACGACAATAGGAGGTGTATTTCGAGTAACCTCACATTTTAAGTTAGACAAGACGAGATCCAACAAACGATTTGATCTATTTCTGATGGTATTAAATTGTTTTAAATCATAAAAATTCATAAAATGATGAACAGCATAATAGTTACGATCATTAATGTTAAGATCAACAAAGTTACTGACATTAAAATCACCTAACATTAAAATATTAGTATTATGTAAAATTTCGAGACATTCCAAACACTCAAAAAAATTTTCAAGAATGTTAACAGAGGTAGAAGGAGGAATGTATACCAATACAGTTAAAAAAGACTTATTCATAACATGACACTTACAAATTAACAAATCAATATTAACAAAATTTATATCAAAAAAAGAGGTATCGACCTTTGTACAGGTAATAGAATCTCTAAAAGCTAGTATAACTCCACCACCCCTAGAAAGGCCGGCACCAGCAAGATTTCGATCCTTTCTGAAAACTTGGTAGTCTTCTGAAAAGAGTTCAGAGTCCTGAACTGCCGGTTGAAGCCATGACTCAGAAATAGCCACAATATCACTTTCGGTATCACTGATGTATGTATAAAAGTCATCAATCTTTGTATTTAGACCACGAACGTTTTGATAAATACAGGTCAATTTTTTTTCATTTCTGCTGGGCACTGTTAGTTTAAAGTTGTTGTAGCAATTATTGGACAACCATTATGATATTTTATGTAGGCACTTTCTCCATTATTTCTTCTACTCTGCACCTCTTCCTTTAATTTCTTTAAGTTTATTCTTTGTAATGGTGTCATGTCAGGTTCGATATATATTTTTCTATTTTTGTTAATGTGTTTTTTATTTCTTAGGATTTCTAAAACATCACTAGGCTTTTTAAAGATAACCTTTAACGGACGAGCACCATTTTTATTTACTTTCCCAATTCTTACTACCTTGTCAACTTCAATGGTGTTACTTACAGTCATATCTACTAATATGGAGTTAACTATATCTACATCAGTTGATCGTCTATTTGTATTTTCGGTAAGATTGAATATCATTATATTGTTAGCCCTTCGTTGGCGATCATTAAGTTCACTAACAATTGTTTCCTCAGTAAGAGATTGTTTGGGGTGTAGCTTAACTGATTCCAATTCCGATTCCAGTTTATCAATTTTACTAATTAAAGTAGGTATAAGTTTTAATCCTGACTGACAATCATCACAATAGAACCGCAAAATTCTTTTACCTTTCAAATCCATAACTTTGAGCTCGGATGCGTTTAAACCAGAACATTCTCGATGTACTGTGCAACTGCAGCTATCGCATACCAGTGTAGCTGCATCTTTAGTAATTTCCTCCTTACACTTACAACAAACCATAATTTATTATTAATATATAAAATCAAATTATCAAGTACTGGCCTGTTTTATTGTGCGAAAGAAAAAGAAAAACAAACAAAAGAAAAAAAACTGTGTTCTTATCAGTTCTAATTAGCTTGCAGGAATCGAGACGAAATTTATTTACTAAAGTCCAAGTAACTGAAGCTAAACGGCATTAAATCACAAAAAAAAGTGCAGCAAATGAAACCTCAAATTGTCAGCTCTCGGTAGATACTTAGATACCAGGAACAAACGTTAACTTACACTTTTATAGAACAGTCAACCAATTATACATACACCTTATGTTTAAATCTATGAGCATACGGCCTTTTACTTTATAGTATACATATTATTAAATAACGTATAAAATAAATATTTGTATAGTATTATGGTAATGTTTAAACAGCCCACTTTGGCATATCCTTTCCTTAAATTAGTTTTCACTTACTCTTTCAAACAGTGTTTTTGTGTAATCTGTAACATTCACACCAGAAGCAGTTTTAACTTTCAAAACATTGTAAAAAAAAGTAAAACAAGCACTTCATTTTTTAATTAAAAGGTAAAAGATACCGATAGACAAAGAAAACCAAAACTTTTAAAAATAAAACTTTGTAAAAAGACTAGAATATTAAAAATATTAAAGTTACATATATATATATATATATATATATATATATATATATATATATATATATATATATATATACAGGAACACCAGAACAACATCAGAAATAAGCAAACGACATCAGCCCTTTTTCAACACCACCAGGAAACGGGCCACACAATAAACTTCCCAGAAACAAAACAGATTGCACCTATCAAACACTACAGAACCCGCATAGTTAGAGAAGCCCTCGAAATAGAGAGAACCAACAGCCTCAACAAAAGAGACGATGCACAAAACATCTCCAACACTTGGAAAAGTCTCCTCAAAAGACAATCCAATCCAATTACCCAAGAAGAACAAAAATCCTTGGAGAATACTCAGACACGGGCAGAACCAATAAGAAACACAAACGCAACAAGGACAGCCGTACCCATCCAGGCCCAAATACAGTCAGGAAATAATCGGCGCGGTCAACGACCTCGGGTGGAGGAAACGTCAACACCTGAACCGCACCGCCCACCAATCACAGAACAGCGATATAACCTGCGCCGCCGCCGACGCGTATAAAAGCAGCAACACAGGACCACGCAGCTCATTCCAAGTTGAGCAGCCGCAAAGGAAGCATCACTTGAAAATGCCAGCTGAGATGTTGGCGAAACGTCGTGAAGACACAAACAACCAACGGATTGAAACCCGGAACACCACTACTGTTCATATATATATATATATATATATATATATATATATATATATATATATATATATATATATATATATATATATATATATATATACTTTTTGCTTTAATATCTCACATTCAATGATCAATTGATTATTTTATTTTTTAGGCAGCAGTCAACAATAGACGCATACAAGTATACATCTCTGAGCGTTTGGCCTTTTAAGATACATATTTTGTATGTATTGTTGTGTCTATGCAGTATATGTTCATATACATCTGTATTAAAAATCTAATATTTTTATATTAATCAATTAAAATCAAGCCAACTGTGTAATGTTTAAAACTATATTTTGTTTTCCATAAAAGGCATTTTTTCGTCATACAAATCCTACGTAAAAGGAACCCCAAAGGAAGTTCTACCTTAAGTAGCATTAAATTTAAAAAACTAAGAGATACCAATAGTCGATTGGAACCGAAATCCTTTTTTACTGAGAATTTTGTAAAAAGTCTAAAATATGTAAAAATAATTGAAACATATTAGAAAAGCCAATATGATTAGCATCTAACTATAAAGTATTAAATTAATTCTTTTTATTCAATAAACTAGCTGTGCCTTGAACAGACATACAGACAGACAAAAAAAATCTAACCACATTTGTGGGTTCTATATTGATGAAGTCCCCCCCCCCCCCCGCTAATGATTTTCTAAATATCTTTAATGTACAGAATTTTCATTTCTACAGATTTATTATATGTATAGATTATTTTTTACGCTCCCGCATGCCTCCTTGTGGGTGGAATTTTCTAAAATCCGTTCACAATTGACCTCAAAATTATAAATATAACTTGTGCAAAGTTTCAAACCTGTAGGACTTATAGATTTTAAATTTTAATTTAAATTTTTCACGCCCCCGCCACCCCCTGAGGGTGAAATTTCCCAAAATCAGTTCACAATTGACCTCAAACTTATAAAAATAACTATTTTGCAAAGTTTTAAACCTGTAGGACTTATAGATTTTATTTTATTTTTCACGCCCCCGCAACCCCCTATGTGAATGGAATTTCGTTCACAATTGACCTCAAAATTATAAAAATAACTATTTTGCAACGTTTCAAACCTGTAGGACTCATAGATTTTAATTTTAATTTTTTTTATTTTTCACGCCCCCGCTACCCCCCCGTGGGTGAAATTTTGTAAAATCCGTTGACAGTTAACCTCCAAATTATAAAAATAACTATCTTGCAAAGTTTTAAACCCGTAGGACTTATAGATTCTAAATTTTATTTGTTTTTATTTTTCACGCCCCCGCAACTCCCCTTGTGGGTGAAATATTGTAAAATCCGTTCACAGTTAACCTCCAAATTATAAAAGTAAGATGATTTCTGTATAGCTTTAACCATTAATGTTGCACACGCGACGGAAGCATAAAAAATGGAGTAGCTTCTCTCGTTTTCTCAACATTTTCCTTCACTGCTCTGCTCCTATTGATTGTAGCGTGATAAAAAGTATACTATAACCTGCTTAGGAGTATGAAAAATAATTGTACCAAGTTTCGTTAAAATCCGTCGAGTTGTTTTTGTGTTTATAACGGTTATACAGACAGACAGACAGAAAGACAGACAGACAAAAATTTTACTAATTGCATTTTTGGCATCAGTATTGATCCCTTATCACCCCCTGATAGTTATTTTGGAAATATATTCCATGTACAGAATTGATCTCTCTACAGATTTATTATAAGTAGGGATATAAATAGAAGAAAAACTTTAATTTACTTACAGTCGGTTAATCATATAGTTGCTATGAATTAAATTCTATAAATGCTGATTCATTTATTAAATAACAGTCTAATGACTGCAAATCTAGTTCACTTGCAATTTCTTAGCTTTGCACTTCTTTCAAAGAAAAACGGAAACGGCATAATCGTTCATTTTTTTGATAGTTAATCAGACTCACTCTCAGTGATCCAGTTTTATAAACCACATTTTAATTAAGTGTTATGAGGGCGTATTTACATACTTGCAATACATAAATTTATAAAACTATATTTTGATGTAAACCTTTATTGCATTGCCATTAATGGTTTTTATTTAAAATGGTGTAAATTAAATACAAAAACTTTAAGTCACATTTTGAAAACTTAATTTATCAGAAGGTGTACCTTAATAAAATTATCTGTTTTTTAATATGTTTTTATTATTTCTGTTCTCAACAATACCATGCGTTATGGCCTAGTGTCAACGTAGATTAACATGTCAAAAAATAAATTAAATAAATAACATCAATAAATAATCTAACAACACTAAGAAACTCTAATGTCTTTACTCTTAGAAAAGAGTCTCAAGACATAGTAGTAAAATAACACTGACCAAAAAATCGGTCAAATAAATTTATGAAAATTAGATAATAAATTATTAGCGAGTACCGTTTGGTTTATAAGCGTTGTATGCCATTGCTTGTGTTTCCTCATAAGATCTTCTGTCCCAACCGCCTCCACCAGATTGCCATCCACCGGAACCACCTCCAGATTGCCATCCACCGGAACCACCTCCAGATTGCCATCCTCCATGTCCGCCATGTCCACCGGAACTAGCACCACCTCCAAGACCACCACCAAGGCCGCCTAATTTGTTACCAAAAAGTTTCTTAAAAGCGATGATACCAGAAATTAATAGTGCAATTTTAGAGATGATTAAAGCCTTTTTGGCAAGAAGAAAAAGACCAGCAATTGCAAGAGGAATCATAGCTGCTACTTTTGCTCCAATTCCCATCATTAATCCCATCATCATTCCTTTTTTTCCTTTGCCTCCTTTTTTACCTCCTTTTTTACCACCTCCGAATAAACTTCCTTTTCTTGCTAAAATATAAATAAAAAATAATATTGTATATTAAGAATTGTGTATGAATGATGTACCTTCTTCGACAAGTGTTGATGCAGAGAATTTGGGTAAAGCAACTTCGATAGATCTTGATCCGATAAAACTGCTAACTTTGTTCATAAGGATATCGGTGAGCGCAGCATCTTTAGCATCAGCTGCTCTTGGTAAAATTTGCTCTAGTTGTGCTTCAGTAACCACAGGTTCATCTTTAGGTGCATCTAGAGATTTTTGAATAACAACACCATCAGCAACATCAAGTTTATCCATGCGGCCTAATCTGTCCACAAATGTAATAGCTTTTTTCTTTAGACATTGTGATAATCCTTCAGTATTCGAGCAGTCATCGTATAGTTTTAAGACTAGTTTTACACTGTTACTTTCTAAATTATCCTGTGCAAATGCACTGATCACAAAAAACAACACTAACACAATTTTTCTCATACTGCACTGAGGTCACTCCACGGTTGATGCTCGAACGAACTGATGACCAATCCAAGCTTTGTTTTCGGTTTTATACCCAAAATTGACCGAATCTTCGGTAGTTAAATGACGTAACGGTGATTTGAACCCACTCATGATGAAAGTTTTTTGTCAATTTCATCTTTAATTCATAATATCCATATTTAATTTCTAATATTTAATATCCCATAAAATAATTTTGCTTTCATAAAACTAACAACGTGCTAATGATAAAAGTATACCCTATAATAAAATTAGTCTATTTTTATTCCTAATGTTACTTTCAATTTGTTTAAATGCTTCAATTATGTAGATGTCCATCTCTATTACTAATTTTATGACCATACGTCTGTCCAAGAATGCGTAGTGCGTATTTATTTTAAAAGTTAACTTTGAGGTCGGTCTTGAATAATAATCTCCATATTAGCATACTTTCGATGTTTCATTTGACTTGAGAGAAATTCTTTAAGAACAAAATTAGAAGTTTATCTCGTTACAGCCATTCGGAATTATTACTATGAACCGATCACGAATAACTCACTTAAAAAGTTTTAAATAAATTATTGACCTCGATTTCATTTTTTCTTCATTTTAAATATTATCGAGCTTTTTTTTCTATATTACATCATCTCATATAATATAATTTGTAATTAATTTAAAAAATAAGTAATTTCTAAACAAATGATTTAAACAAAAAAACCTGTAAAATTTTAATTTAAAAAGTTTTAGTTTAGTGCTTAGAAGGTTTTTTATAACTAAGTTAATTAACTAAAAATTATAAATATTTTTTCAAGAAATATAAAGTGATATAATTTACGCGAGAGGAAAAGTTTGTCATGCGAGCCGAAGACGAGTATGACAGTTATACGAACGTGGGGTAGCTACTCAATATAAGTTTTACAGTTTATTTTTAAAGTGATGACTTCTTATGGGGGCACATTGCAATTGAGCGCAAATTCTCGGGACGCAGCAGGGCTCTTTTAATCCTAGGTTGCGATTGAGCGCAATGGTTTAAAATGGCATGTTGCGATTGAGCGCAAAACTTAAGGAACAGTTAATAACATCCGTGTGTTGTTAGAAATCTTGCCCAAATTTTACACAAAATTGGGTTTTTAAAATTAATGTTTAAAAAAAAAATCAAGAAATCTGTTAAAAAAGTGAATTTTAAAATATTAAATAAATCGCAACTATACCAACCTGCATTTCCTTAATTCTGGATTAAATAAAAACAAACAAGTAACTTTAAAAATAATATTTTATTATAACTTATAACTAAAACTTTTTACAAAATTAAATCTAGACATATCTCCTCTTTGATATACGTTTATTAAATTTTTAATATACTCTATCCGCTTCTTGTACTTTATATTTTTAACTTTTTTTTTCAATATTAACACTGTTAAATTTAATGTAAGTTTCAGTCTGTACGCATTTTAATTCGTTTAAAAATAAAAATATATTTGGGTGAGTACAATAAAATTTTGAATTAAAATGGCTGTGAAATGATTCGCAGGCGTTGGTACTTCTTTCCTTAGTGGCTAAACACGACACCCATATTTCTGTTGGAAATCTTGCTGACTCAGTTATATAATTATCTGTAAGATAGTCACAGAAAGCTATCACCCTAAGATCTGCAGGCACAGTAGCCATAAGGTCTTCCACAAAGCAACTAGAGACTTCGGTGTCTTCTAGATAGACGAGTCCAAATGTCCAACGTAACCATTGCCCTATTTGGCTCTCATTGTTGGAGTATTCTCCTTTCAATCCTAGGTTTTGGGTTTTTCGCATCCAAGCTTGCGAAATGTGGAACCGGCATCAAACTATTGTTATATTTGGCCATACAGCTCGTGCCGCCTTATGGATGGCTTCTTCAAAATCGCAGGTAATTTCCGACGGTCTAAATGATATATTATACGTGTTCTCACATGTAATGTTTATTGTGCGGAAGATTTCTTCGTAAGTCGTAGCTTTCTTGTTTTCAAGCAATGCAAACACAAGTGGGATATAGTGTCAATTTCTCACAACATGCACTGTGAAAAATTGTGTGAAAAATTGCGAAGAATAATTAAATGTTCCATCACAAAAGAAGCGTGTTTCTTCACAAAAAAAGTGTAAATTTCTTTTTGTTGTAAATATTAAAATTCCTTTGTCCTTCTTTGCCAAAGTCAAAAATTCCTCTGATGTCTTCATATCGATGTTTTGTATTACGTCAAAGACTTCATTAATATTTTTTGGGAGTGTTGGAAGTAATTTTCGCTGTGGTCAACTTTTAAACTGGCTTTGCATTTGTTATTTGAACACCTATACTTCACACAGTTATTCTGAACTCTATCTTTCCGAAAAGTGAAATTATGTAAAATTATAAGCTTTTTACCGCGTTCACTGGTAATAAACTCCATTTTTAAAATAAAATATAAAATTGAAAAAATTTAACAACAACCCTCTCTAATATAAACACCTCTCTTTCAATACACCAAATCTAGTAATGGAAAGAATGAAAATCATTCAAGAAATTCACTCTAAAGGTAGTACAAATATTTTGATTAGGGAAATCCAATCTCAAGTTCTGAAAAATCCATTTCAAAAGTGTAATTACCTTAATCCTTCCCTTGTGCTCAATCGCAACGTAAAATTACAGGTAATATTTCTTAACCCCATGGGGTCTACTATGGTTGCGCTCAATCGCAATACACCCCTTATGGGAGGGTAACTGATTTTTAGCGTAACGCGTTGAAAAATGCGTTTATCATAACGCGTTGTTTATCGTTGTTACACGCAGGCTCAGTGAAACATAATAATAATAGAAATAGGTAAATATTAATATTAATACAAATATCTTTATTTATTTATTTATTTATTTATTTATTTATTTATTTATTTATTTATTTATTTATTTATTTGTTTATTTATTTATTTATTTATTTATTTATTTATTTATTTATTTATTTATTTATTTATTTATTTATTTATTTATTTATTTATTTATTTATTTATTTATTTATTTATTTATTTATTTATTTATTTATTTATTTATTTATTTATTTATTTATTTATTTATTTATTTATTTATTTATTTATTTATTTATTTATTTATTTATTTATTTATTTATTTATTTATTTATTTATTTATTTATTTACTTATTTATTTATTTATTTATTTATTTATTTATTTATTGAAGTGATAACTTCTTATGGGAGGGTAAGCTGATTTTAGCGTAACGTGTTGAAAATAGTATATTGTAATACAAGTGTTACAATGACAGAGGTTTCGTAGTACGAGTTCAGTTTGTGAAACGAACCGCGAAGCGGTGAGTTTCGCAAAGAACGAGTACTACAAACCGTCATTGTAACTCGAGTGTTACATACTATTTTTTATAATGAACTTTGAAAAGTATAAAAAAAAATAAAATGAGAGTTTTTCGAAATATCTATTTATGTTGGCAATCTTGACAGTTTTGACACTTGTCAGTTTTAATGATTTTAAATTAGAATGTTTGTCAAATTTGTATAAAATATTCCGAATTTAGCAATAACGCTGATAATGTAGTTAATAATTTACTACAACATACTTTTTGATTTACTACCTGAACTCTTTCGTTGAAAATCAGTGCAGTGCAACGAATTGTGCAAAACAAAAAGTTACCAAAAACAGTGTTACAATAAATCTATTTCGATACTGTTTTTAGTATCGAAATAGAAACTTTGTGAACGTGAATTATACAAAAGCGTTTATCATAACGCGTTGTTTATCGTTTTTACACGCAGGCGCAGTGAAACATAATAATATCATTTCTCTCTCTCTCTCTCTCTCTCTCTCTCTCTCTCTCTCTCTCTCTCTCTCTCTCTCTCTCTCTCTATGCTTTTTCCAATGTAAGTTTTAAGTATATGTGAATTTACTGTGTTATACGGTATTAATCTGTCACTAAATACAATTCATTACTTTTTATTAATTATTAAATATTTATATCCATTTAATATCATAAAAATTAGGTTATTTTCTATATCTTCGTATATAAAACTAATTTAATCCCTTTTAATTATAATTTAAATTCATAATTTAAACGGTTCGGTCATCCTCGGCATCTATCGTGGCAGTTGTAGAAATAGGTAAATATTAATATTAATACAAATATCTTTATTTATTTATTTACTCATTTATTCAAATAATCCGTTCATCTATGATTTAATGTCTTTTAATTATAATTTAAATTCATTCTTAAAATATTCGGTCATCCTCGGGAATTCTAGTAACAGGTTGTTTAAGAAGAAATGACAGTCTGATAAGCCTAATTTAAGCATAAAAAAAGTGTTTTGGTGGTTTCATTTGTGATAAATCTTATAAAATTGAGTATAAAGTGTGTTATTAATGTTATTATTGATAATAAGGATAAGAATTTAAGTTTTAAGTGTGTATTAAATAGCAATCAGGTCGTTCCACGTAAGGGTGGTTGTATTGCGAATTACTACTCGACTGATTAGAAATTTCGAACTGTCATAGTAAAAAATTTTTGTATTGTAATTAGTGAAAGTTATAGTGATAAAAAAACCGGTTAAAGGAGTTTATTTGTGGTAAACATTAAATAAAGTTGTTTTGTAGGTCTAATTAACGGAAATTACTTTAAGAATTGTGTTATTCAGTAAAAAATTGATCAAAAACTTAGATTACAAAATGATAATTGTGATAAGCCCGCCAATATTTCTAGTGCTTAATATCAACGTCAATACATGTTGAACAAAAAAATGGAAGAATAGGTGAAATCCGATTCTGCTGAGATAATCAGGCCGTTCCACGTAAAGGGTGGCTGTATTGCGAAATACTACGCGACTGATTAGAAATTTCGAACTGTCATAGTAAAAAATGTTAGTATTGTAATTAGTGAAAGTTATAGTGATAAAAAAATTTTTAGAATTTTCAAAATTTTTAAAATATTTAAATTTTTAAATTTATACACATTATAATATTAATGTACATAAAATGTAAGTAATAGGCAAAGTTTTTCTCAAGTTAAAAAATATTAATATTAAATAGTTCAACTTGGATTAGTTGAAGTTATCACTTCTGTCGCGCGTCCTGAGACGCACACGTTTTTTTCTATCAGAAAATATGAAGCGATATAATTTAAGCAAGAGGAAAAGTTTGTCATGCGAGCCGAAGACGAGTATGACAGTTATACGAACGTGGGGTAGCTACTCAATATAAGTTATACAGGTTATTTTTTCTAGTACGATTTATATGTTTTAAGTTTTTATATGACTAATTTATATATTTTTTTTCGGTTAGTTTGACAAGTATTCCCGTCAAAATTAGTTGATGCGGCGATTTTCGATTTAAAGTAGAATTATTAATCCTATTTTAAACTGGTTTAACTAGTTTTTCATATGATGTAGATCTGGTAAACATGTAGGTAAGTCAGTTAAAAATTGTGAACTATTCTATTTTAAGAGATTCTCTAGTCAGTCTGAGAAGGTAAATAAATGTAACATTAAAATTTTATACAAAATTTTAATATAAACAGTATAGCACACCCATATCATGATCTTTTGATACTTTTAATAATTTTTTATCCTTTTCTTATTAGGTTATCCCGTTATATATACTGTACCAGTGTCGTTTCTTATTGTTTAATTTTAGAAAAATTTTTAATTTAAATATTATATATATATATATATATATATATATATATATATATATATATATATATATATATATATATATATATATAAAGGAGGATAACTTTATATATATATATATACTTAGTACAAAAAAACTCTTAGTTTATATTTATTATCGTACCTATTCAGCAATTTATAGTTCAAAAGATTTTGTACAACAAGCAAGTAAATTGTTAATTAAAAAAAAAAAATGAGAGATACCAATAATAGTCAATCAGAACCAAGACACTAATAACTGTGCATTTATAAAATAATTAAAACTTTCTGTTAAAACTTTTGCAAAATTTTATTCATTATTGTATTGCATTGTAATGCTTAATACTAAATGCACAAATCTAATATAAAACTAATGGTGCTACTTCTCACACATATTTCACAAAGCACTATTCTTGTTGACCTAGTGTTTCCGTTAAATTTTTAATTATACATCTTTTCTATGAATCAGGCACTTTCGAATAATCAATTTTGTTAATTTAAATTCTGTACAATATTAGTTATCCGTTTTTGGAAAAATGCCCCAAGCATTTAACAGGTTGACGGAAAATATATCATAACTATACATTTCTTCTAACGTTTTATATACAACTATAATTTACAAGTTGCCCAAAGACTATAATAGATTGTATGATGTTTATGTAGTTTCGTAAATTGGACGATGTAAAAATGCTTATAATCAACGTTGAATAAATGGCATTTTATTATAGACAGAGTTTATTGTTTACTGAAACATAACTAGCTTTGTTTAGGGCGTTTAAGCTTTTTAACACCAAGAAAAAAATTGTATATTAAAAAGATTATTTTTATGTAGTTTATACTTTAGAAAACAACGGTTCTAGAAACGTTCTATTACAAACCTTATTCTAGAATAGCTGATCCATCGAACTTCGGTCCTCCCAGCAATTAGTAATTTCGTCATCTCATTTTCCGGTTTTGCCAATTTTTTACGATTTTCTTTGGTTTATTGCTTATTACTTTGAATGTTTTTGTCGATTTTATATATCTATGAATAAATTGTGTTAAAGTCCCCATAAGTGTTTAAAATTGGTGTCAGGTGTGTGTAAAGATAAAAGAATACCTGAAAAGGAGATAAATAAACTATTGCGGAAGGCGTTTAAAATATTGAAGAAACAGCTGACATCAGTTCCTTTTCTTGCTTATCCACTTCCTGACGGTAAGCTTATTCTGGACAACGACGCCAGCAATGTGGGAATTGGATCCGTTTTGTCTTGGTTACAAGATGGTAAGAAAAAAATGGTTGGATACTTCAACAAAACTTTATCAAAAGCTAAAAGAACTACTCGGTGGAAGTTGTTAGCAGTTGTAGAATCCGTTGAGCAGTTTTATAAATATCTGTATGGGAAAAATTCCTGATCAGAACAGACCATGCCAGTTTAAAGTGGCTACTTAGCTATAGAAACTCACAAGGACAGATAGCAAGATGGTTGGAAAAACTGCAGAAATATGATATTGACATCGAGCACAGACCAGGAACAAGACACCGTAATGCTAATGCGCTTTCCAGAAGGCCATGTCGACCTGATTGCCCCTTTTAAACCCGCGTGGAAACAAGGAAACGAGGAAAACTCGCCGTAGTTAAGGTTGTGTTGTGTTTTGCCAAAAGAAAACAAGAAAACGATCCCGTCCTGAAAAAGATTCAGGAATGAAAAAGAATAGATTGTCGTCCGTTGTGAAAATAGACATCTTTACCCTCTTCTGCTTTAAAAGCATATTGAGCCCAATAGAACTCTTTCATTATGAAAAGTGGGTTCCTTCAAAGATTTGTGAAAAATTCCAATAGCACAGAAAGAAGAACAAAAATAGTGATATCAAGAAATACCGTACTAGAAATTTTAAAACAGATACATAATAATAGTTCTGTAGGACATCTGGGTATTACGAAAATGCTGCAAAAGATCGAAGAGAGATTTTACTGGCTAAATTGCTCTAACAATGTTAAATATTGGTGTCGTAAATGCACCACATGTGCTGCCAGTAATGGTCCGCATCCGAAACCGAAGGTGGAAAAGCAACAATACCTGGTCGGAAGTTCTTTCAAAACAATCGCAGTAGATTTATTGTGGCACTTTCACAGAGCGATGTAGAAAATAAGTACATCTTTGTTATAATGGATTACTTCACTAAATGAGTTGAAGCCTATGCAGTTCTCAATCAGGAAGGCATCACTTTAGCAGGTATATTAGTTCAAGGATTCGTAAGCCGTTTTGGGGTACCACTAGAATTACATTCAGACCAAGGGAGAAATTTTAAGAGCAAGCTGTTTCAAGAAGTTTGCCAAAGATTGGGCATCCATAAAACTAGAACTATTCTAATGGCAATTCGATCGGCTATTAACGAATCAAACGCCTGTGAAGGTCCTGTTCAGTAGAGAAATGAGACTACAATATGAGTTGGTGTTTGGTTGCAAAACTGGTAAACAAATATTGCCCCTGAAGAATATATCGCCAATCTTCAGAATCATATGGAAAATATACACAACCTGGTGCGTGATAAACTTTAATTATCTAGTGATCGGATGAAGACTATGACTATGACTATGACTATGACACGTGGTCAATGGAAAAGAGTTATTAAGTTGGAGATTTGGTTTGGCTCTATAACCCTCAACGGTGTCGAGGTATTTGTCACAAATTACAGAAGAACTGGGAAGGTCCATACACCATCAAGGAAAAGATTAACGATGTCAATTATCGGATCGTCAAAATTCCTAGAGGGAAATCCGTCGTGGTCCATCCTAAATGGTTAACGTCTTATCAGGGAAACCAAAGTGGATATGTGCAGCAGCTCCAAGCAGATAGTTTGGCTGGATTAAGGGAGGAATGAATCTAAGGAGGGGAGGGGCAGTATAACGGGATAACTCAATAAGGAAAGGACCTTTACTTTTAAGACTGTATTTAGGTTATATATTCTAGAGATTTTTCGAGTATGTAGTTATTAGGTTAGATCATGTTCTCGCAAAGACTAAAATATTCGTTTTTTTCTATATAAGGGGATGTATGAGCAGTTAAGGGGAGTTCACATATTTCAAATAGTTCATTGTGATTGTAAAACTGTTTAGACGTTATCCAGGTATATTAATGAATAAATTGTGTTGAAGTCCCCATAAGTGTTTTAATATAAAACCTAGAAGGGTAGAGATGAAAACCGGGTAACATAATACAATGGAAGTGATAAACACTCATTAAGATAAGATTGGTCCAGTCCACACGAACTTGTAACGACTCTCCTCAGGATCACTTTTAAAAATAATAACACACCATCTAGTTAAGGGTAGTTTATTCTGTTTTTTACAGTGGAAAATATACTGTTAAAAATTTAAATTTATGGCTCTAGTATAATGTTTTGTTAATAATATTAATAAAGAAAAAATATTTTAAATATAAAGAAATCTTATTACAAATGAAATTGGAGGTCATAAATTGCACCGTTACCTTTTCACTCTTAAACATTGAACTTTTCTTTGTTTAGATATATTTCTCAGGATAAAACTATGATAATTTAGACCATCTTATTATATTTTTGGTTTAATTTTTACTTTCTAATTGTATTGTTACCAAAAACCTTCCAGCTGAATACAAACTAAGCGTAAATTGAGGATCATTGTTATATTTATATCAAAAGTACAATTTCTACTCCAATTTATGTAACAAAACAAGTGTACAGTTAAAATTAACTATGAACATTCATGTAATTTTTAAACAATGTCTTTTTTTTTAAAGTTGGTTAAAAAAGTTTTGAAAGGAAAAGTTAAAGAATGTGTATTTTTTAATGAAATATTTTTTTTTTTCAATATAATTCACCTCACCTAAATTTAAACTCATTTCAATAATCGTTTAGTAATTTTATACTATCTCTGTAATGATTTTCTGGGAGCTTTGTAAAATATTGTTTCAAGGTATAAACCGGGTCTTTTTTTTGTCCAACTGACCCAAATGGTTGCATTAATATTGTTAATTGTTTTACCTTTTTTAAGATAATCAATTAACAAAACCACTTTTGCATCTCAAAAAACTGATATCATAACCTTTTTTGCCAAACGTACTAACTTCGCCTATTGTGGAGCTGAAGGACCAGCTTTAGTCCACTGTAAACGTTCTTGTTTCAGTTTGGGATTATAATGGTAGATCCAGGTCTCATCCACAGTTATAAAATGACGCACAAAATGTGTTTTATTCTGTTTAAAATGCTCCAAATTAAGCTGAGAAATTTGTTTTCGATTCAGTTTTTGTTTAATTGTTAACGAATGGGGGACTCATTTTCCAAACAGCTTTTTTATATGTAATTCTTTGTGTAAAATATGTAGTACTCGTTCATGTGATAAACCTATGGGTTCAACAATTTTACGTTTAGTAAAACTTAGATTCTTACAAACAATATCATAGACTTACCCAATAATTTCTGGCGTTGCACTTTTTGGACGTACACTACGTGGTTGAATTTTAATGCTTGTTTCAACTCTAAAACACATCGATGGCGTAGATAAAAATAAAGAAGCAGATTTCTTTTCATATGAATTTCTGTTACTGAGCTCAAAACAAAGAATTTTATCACTCCACAATATTCGGTTTTTTCCATTGTAACAAAATACACTGACAAGTCAACCTCAAATTCCTTGCAAACAAAGAATAAATTGTGTATAAATTTTGATTTCTTCACTGGTTGATAGGTGTCGCTTTCAAAACCTTTCAACCAACCTCTATAACAACTTCAAAGAATTACACAGGCTCACAGAATAAAACCGACTTATTTACCAAAAAATCACATTGTAATTTTTTTATGGTTTCCGCTATGTTTAATCCAAATTTGGCCACATGATCAGGATTTTGAGATATTCTAATCTAAATTGTATAAAACGCTATTTGTTACATATAAAAACTAAATTGATTGTTCCGAATTTAAGATCCTAAAACAACAAGGTTCAGTCCGTTCTTCCCATGCTAGAGAGAAAAAAAGTTCAGAGCAGTCCTTTCATCTTTTTCTAATCACTTGCCTAGAAATCCAAGACAATACCTTATAACTAAGTACATCAAAATTTCGTGGTTTGTATGCTCCACCTATTAAAAAAAGATATTAACACTGCTTTTTTTACCTGTTTCTCACTGGAAGGATGGGCTTTAATTGGAAGGCTATTACAAGTCTATGGATGTTGGTTGTTATTATCTCAAAGCAATTGCAAATAACGTCTTAATTTGCAAGTATTTCACTTTTAAATGATGTACGTTTAGTAATACAGATGCAGTTTAAATCAACCACAGTAAACTGGAGTTTCCCAAAAAAGTATTTGCAGGAAGTGGCACCCAATTACGTGGATGTACAAGTGAAAGGACAGTTGCTCTTTTGTATTGCTCTATTTTTTTTTTATAAATTACAATCTACGCACATCGACCGCTAGCTCTAAAATTATATGCTTTCAGCTACCATGTATCATCGACCATTTTGACTCCGCTGTCATTGAATGTGAGCCATCAATTTTATACTAGTCTTGAACAACTTTTCTTCAATGTACATGGATCAAAATATATGAATTTTCCACAAAAAAAAACAAGTAGGTAAAATAGTCCACATTAACTAATATTGGGTGACTTTTTTATTACAGCCAACCACAAGTAAATTGTGCTGTCCATAATTGTTTTAGTGGCCGAAACACAAGTGAGAATGTAGGAAAAGTGCCTTAATCCCAAGCACCAAAAGTGAGTAATCTCAAAATAATACATATTAAAAATTTGTGTTATGGAAAAGTTATGAAAGTTTATAAGTATTTGAACGAGTACTTCGCGAAAAGTCACGCACTCTACCAAAAAAAAAAAATTCTTTGCACTAAATTGATACCATTCGTTCACCATTACGTTCGGACTTCTGGTATCTATGCTTCCTACCTATATGTTTGATTGACCATTTTGATTTTTAATCCCTTGTCGATCTTGTCACTTCTGGTAAAAAAATTTAATATTCATTTATCAATCCGTTAAGAATCTTTATGATAAATTAAATATTGTTGTGACAAGATCATATTTATGCATACCTACCTATAGAAACTATGTAAAGTAAAGGTGAACAAATTATGAAAATTTACACTTTAATATGCATTAAACTACTGAGATTTGTCTTATTTTTAAGTATTTTGGTAGAAAGCGAATTGTTTCAGTATTAAAGTTAACATAACATGCGTACTATTTATCTAAAGACAATACAACATTCAAGATGACATTTTATATAAATATTAAAAAATAGTAGCTTATTTTATTACAACTCATAACAATAAGGATCTAAGTATAAAAAATTTCGTCAATCAATGAATGGGCGAAACCTAACTGTAAATTTGTCAAAAAGGTATGGCTAACAAATTTCGAGGTCTTGAACTCCACTTATCGGCCAACTTTCACTACTTTTTTTTATAAATGAAACACAAAAAACATTTTAGACGTTACAGAATTATTTAGGTGTTAACGAAGAAATCTCTAGACCAGATGTGGGTATGTCAATTCTATAAATACATACAGTGTCGTTAAATTTTTTCCTGCAGCAATTTGAGTCATAGATAATATATAAGTATATACACTCAACGGGTGTGTCAATAAAAGTTTTACAGACGAAAGCTATTTACGAAAGAATTAAAGTAAAAATATTTTTTGAAGTAAAACTACTTTAGTTTCTTTATACAGCCTTTACATATATAAATTCGAATTGATGAAGAGTAAATTGGATATTCATTTTAAAGTATTTCTAGCGTTAGAACATATGTATTATATTAAACTGGAGATACTCGCGCCTTATAAGAGTAATTGTTATAAATAGTTATACCGAAAGTAACCGACTTAATTATCGTAAGTTTTACTTCTGCTGTCACTACCAGATTACCACACACCTTTTTGTTTTACTTTACAATACTAGTACCTTGTATTCATTGTGCATTTATGTCACTATCATTAAAATTTCCTAAATTCGTAATGCTGACATTCTTATCTGTTATGCATATGTCACTCGTCTTTATTTATTGATAGTAAAATACAAAAAAAGTGATAGATCTCTTCTTTTGCTTCATTATTAACCAATTTATTAAATGTCAGTGAATTATTTGTACTCCTGTCATTTTTATCGTTATTAATAAATCAGTATTTATGATCCTCAAATCTACAATCCAAATATCAGGTTTTTTTATTATTTTTCTTGATTTTACTTACGAGTAGGTAACTTACGGGGTTAAGTATAGATATTCTTAACCTAATATTTTTCTAGTTTGTCAAATAGAAATGTCATTCTGTCACTGTGTCATTTGTCATAAAACGTCATCATGTGACATGTCATATGATCTTAATTCATAATATTTCATATTGTCATACAAGATAATGTTTAATTTATCAGTACATGGATGACCGAGCTTCGCTCGTGTAATGTCAGTCAAATTTTGCCAGCATCTTACTTTAGCAGCACGTGTGGGACGTGCAGAAACCTGATTATTTTCATGACGGTATCCTTGAAATGAGAAGTTTAAGAATCCTGATCAGTTTGATGACGATGCTCTTCAAGGTGTTCTTGAGACGAGTTGCGGCTTCGTGAAGTTAGATTGTTTATAAGCGTTTTTTCCAAAATTGTTTAGGCATTTTTAAGTGAACACGTGCATAAAGAATACACAAATAATATAAATAAACAATTGATTTTCTTAGTCTAACCTCAAAGCAAACACTCATTGACTTCGTGTTACTTAACAACGCCATCTGCTGGAATAGCTTCAGCTGTTGTTGTGTCGTTAAAGCAATTAGTTGCTCACAATTAAAAAAAAATAGTATTATTATTCGCCAATAGATGTCAGGAAGAGTCATATTTTTCAGTTTAAATTGGGACTACTCAAACGCCACCTTTTTGTTATTTTTCTTCCAATAAAAAAGAAGTAAGTTTATGTTTAAGTTGATTATCGATAAAACACGAATAAAATGACATTTTCTACAAATGATTCCTAGCTAGATCGATTTATCGACCCCCTATATACTAAATTTCATGAAAATCGTTGGAGCCGATTCCGAGATTCCAATTATATATATATATATATATATATATATACAAGAATTGCTCGTTTAAATATATTAGATATATTCGTTTGCTTTAATGTTCATAACACCAAAATCTGAAGTTATCTTGTAAATCTTCAGGGTGGAATAATTATTTATGTTAAATAAATAAATTTAATAAATAAATATATAACAATATTCTACTTAAATATTCTATAAATAAGCTTTGATAATTCTTCTTGAAGCATTTTCTGCTGTATCATATAATCTGTGATGTGAATATCCTTCATCTTCATATGATGTTGAATGTGTATGTGTCTCACTGTATTTTGGTTTCTTAATAATTTCTACAGTTGTTTCTCCTTGGTTACTGCTCACTAACTTCTTTAAACCTAAAATGGCGGTTAGCAGTAAAGCCATTTTACCCATGATTATTGCTATGCCTGACATAACAGCAATTCCTTTGTAAGCCACTGCTAAAAAGGTACCTTTGATAGCTAATGCCCAATATAATGCTGCGTTACCTCCTCCTCCTCCTTTGTTTTTCTGTTTTCTTCCTTCTTCAATTAATTTGGGTAGCTTTAGCTCTAACGTGTGTGTATTCATAAACCTAAAAAAATATTAATATCAATGGTAGGGCTCCTAAACCAATTTTTCTGTTATAGAATTAGGAGAAATACTAATGTTTGAACATTTTACTAAGAAATGAATTTAAAAAATGGTTTATGTTATGTTTGTGTATCCTGAAAAAGTACTTTTCCAAAAAATAATGAAGGCAAAAATGAGTGTTTGGTTAATTTGAAAATTCAATTCCGTTTCTATTACAGGCTTTTACAGAAAAAAATATCAAGTTCAATATTTATCTAAGTTTTTCAAATTGTTTGCTTTTACAGGTTTAAAAAGATATTTTCTTAACTTGACCCAGTAGAAAAATAATGGAAATAAAAATAGGTATTTGTATTCTTCTTTGGTAACTGTAAAAAAATAATAAAAATAGCAATATAGATGTATGCTTTACAAGCTACAAAATTAAATTTCCTTCCTTTAACAGGCTTTATTTGTACCTGTTTAAAGGATGGGTGCCATATCTATGTGGACGCACTCTGAAGTCTCCAAAAATTGATTGTGCCCTTCGATCCAGTGCCCCGCAGTAGTACAGTATGTATATAACTATTTTAGGTCTCTTGTTGCATAATCTGCTGCTTAGTCCTCCATTAAATAGTTCCATGGGTTACAGGTGTCTCTTGGCCCGTAAGAAATCTTTTATTTGTAGCCGATTCTTGTGAGTTTGGAGCAATGTTATAGCTCTTTTAATACACATCTATTAAACACACATTTTGCAGTGTGTTTGGCCAAAGATGTGTTCTTAGTTTTGGTAGTATTGTCTACGGGTCCAGGATTTTATTTGACTCCAGACCCTACTTTTTTGTACCCATAGAGCTGCCTCTGGACCGTAAAATATTGGACTGATCCTTTTCTTGTTAGTTTATCAGCTAGCTTGTTGTCTTGTATTCCTCTATGTTACCCAAACCCTAAACTAAGTTGACTCTTTTATGTTCGAGGTAGAGTTCAACTCTGCATTGGTGTACTAGTCTGGAGACCACTTTAGAGGTCCTTAAATCACCAATAAATCAAACTTAGATATAAAAAAGCTTAAAAGATTAAACTTCTTTCACATTCCTTAGAGGTAAGCTTCGATAGATTTGCTACTTACTTTACCTAGGTGTAAAAAATGTTTGAAACAATAATGTTTATCTGTGCGCATAAAGTTCCTTTGCTTTGTTTAAAGGATTAGGCAGAAGTGCTTTTTTCTTTACGTTTATAGTGTTAAACTGTAGAAAGTTAGTGTAAATAAGAAATCACAATGAAGTTTTCTTAGTTCTTTAACTATTTTTATCTTCTTTTATAGAATTTGTCAATTTAGAAAGAAAAAATAAGTACCTGTCAGCTGTAGTCCTAAATAGATCATTTAGATCATTCGAATCAAGTTTTTCCAACTTGGAATCGTTTAAATACAATCCAGATTGCATACTCCGTTCCTGCTTTTCATTTGATACTATACAGGCACCATCAAACAAATCAATGTTTTTAATTTTCACCGCCCTTTCTGCTACTTTAATAGCTTGAATTTTCAAACACTTAAACAATTCATCCTTGCTCGAACACCGATCAAAAACTCTTTCGATAACATTTAATCCGCTATAAGCATCATTTACAACAAAAACTGTTACGAAAATTAAAAGAAGCTGTGATTTGAAAATCATTGCTATATTTGAAAGACTGATCAGATTTAACCGGAAAAAATCGTTTTATCCTGTCAGTTTCGTGAATGTTTTAGAGCGTAGTAAATGCAGTTTTTTTAATATGATTAAGAAGGAAAATGCATGCAATGCTAAAATCAAAGTAAAGTTGCAAGAGAAATTGATTAAAAATTTCTATTTAGGTCGTATATGTGTAATCTAGAATACAATTATCATTAAACAGAACAAAACATGCACGTAATAGTAAATGTATGATGGTGTTAGTGCATTTGTTAATTAGCCTTACAAAAACTATAATATTTAATTAGCGATGCATTTTTATTGTCAAGAACTAAATTATTAACGAATTTAATAGTTTTTGTCCAGATGTAATTTTTTAAATCGTTTAATTGTTCAACTTAACTTATTGAGAACTGACAGATTGTAAGTGCTACAATAGTGTTAATACAAATACCAATTGTCTAAAGTAAATTTCATTTCTTGTCATACAATTTTTAAAAGGTAATTAAGCGGTAAATATATAAAAACCAGAATTGTTAATATCACTGGATAGAGGAAAAGGAGTCTTGAATTCAATATTCCCTCTGTTTGAATTAAAATAGTTTAAAAATTCTTAGAAACTAATAACGCATTCGACATCGTCCGTTTCATGTGGAATTTTACAGATTTTACGCCTGCCTCCCAGATACCTCCAAATTGAGGCGAATAACCAGGAATGAAACTCCAAGAGAAATTTTGATAATAACATTTATCTAAAATACTATTTGCATTATTAGCTCGTTGCGAGCACCAACAAAGTTTGTGCCATTATCAGAGTGCATTTGATGCGGCATGCCTCTACGTGAAATAAAACGCTTAAGAGCCGAAATAAACGTTGGTGTTGATAAATTAGAAACTAATTCTAAATGTAAGGTCTTAGTACTAACCGATATAAATAAGCAAACATAAGCCCTGAAAGTTTTACATCGCCGTCCTCCCCTGTCTTTAAGAAGAAACGGACCGGCATAATCAACTCCGATGTGACAAAACGGAAATGACGGTTCAACTCTAAATGAAGGAAGATTTCCCAGCAACGGAGTACTGAAAGAAGGATTGAGTTTAAAACAAGTTATGCAAGCGAACCGTTGCTTTAGCTGCGTTTCTGCCATGAATCGGCCAGTATTTTTCACGAACAACATAAAGAAGATGCTGAGCACCGCAATGCAAAGACTTAATGTGTGTATCCCTGAATACTAGTTTTGTAAAATGGTGACCAGAAGGTAACAAAATAGGATGTTTTTTATCCCTATTAAATGAAGAATTTTTAATCTTCCTCCTACACGAAGAATACCATCATCTAGAAATGGGCACAAAGATAATAGATTGCTTTTGGAAGATAGGGATTTACTTGAAAGTAGAGTTCGAAGCTGTCTACTGAATGCCTGGGATTGGACTAATTTAATTAAACATTTTTCAGCATTATCCAAGTCTTTAAGAGACAAACAGCCTGTTAACTTAGAAGAAACTGAACGTTGACAATTATGTATAAAACTTAGGCAGTATGCTACGCAACGCAACAATCGCCTTAAACTAGAGAAACGGTTCAGCGGAAAGTCTATTTCTGGTAACGCAATCAAAGCCAGGGAATGTTGCTTTAATTCAGGAAGTTCCTTATCTAATTGGAGAGGCTGAGCAGGCCAAGAAATGGGCTCTGAATGCAAGAAACATTGTCCATCCCACCATAAACTTGAAAACTGGAGCAGAGAAGGATTAAGGCCACGCGTAAGTAAGTCAGCGGGATTTTCCTTGGAACCAACATGAGACCATATACCAGAAAATGTATTAGTTTGTATCTCTCAAACCCGATTCGCAACAAAGGTTTTAATACAGTTGGGTGCCTTTAACACCTTCACACTTTCTAATGGAAGATCCATTTACTCACTTCCTGAAGTAAATTTCAAGGATTGTAAGGAGAACAGGCGATCGTTATATGAAAGACCTCAACTCATCCAGCAACACTTTTATAGTATATATCCGATTTGCAGCAGCGTCAGAAATGGAAAGGAAATTCTTCAAACGTCAAACCAGATACATTGGTTCTTATCAAGGATAAGACACTTCCTCCGAAGAAATGGTTACTGGGACGTGTTCATTCGCTTAATCCTGGTGCTGATGGAGTAGTTCTAATAGTGACCATTAGAACTAACAATGGAAATATTCGAAGGGCAGTTTCAAATATATGTCCTCTTCCGATAGACACAGTGTGAAAGTGATTATGTTTATTATTGACTATGATGTATATTTTAATTGTTTTATTTCTAAGTTTTAAGAATTTTTGTTGAAAGTCAGCCCTTTCAAGGTGGGGGCATGTTTATGATTAAAGAAACTTTTAAATTTGCGCGCCTATTGTTGCGCATAAGCAAAGAATTTATGTTGTTACACCCTCTCATTATTCGTTTAACACTGTTCAAGCAAAGTCGTTTTAAACAAGTTTGTGTTTTTTCTTTCAATCATCCTAGTATTTGGAAAATCAAGGTATTTGTAAAGCCAATTATATACAGTCCACTGTCGTTATTGTTTCTCAACAATTTGAAAGGCTTGTATAAAATAATTTATTAAATTTGGAATGAAAACCTTAACACTCGTAGTTTTTCCTAAAGATGAGGTGCAATATGCCAACATTGTAAGTGGAAAGATCGCTACTTTACTAATATAGTTTTCCACTAAATGGGCTGCAAATTCCGTTATTTTGTCGTCGTTAACGGGTTGTATTTTACAAAAATCTAGTGCGAAACAGTTTCCTACTTTATCAACATAAAAATGACCGTTTAAATATATATAGCAGATATTTATGTTGCTATATATCCATTTATTTGATATTCAGGTAGGTACCTAGTAAACAATTTATACACCAGCTTTCAAATCCTAGAATTATAGATCGCTACTCTTTGAAAATCTCTCATCGGTACGAGATTTTAAAAATGATTATAAAATGACTACCCGAGCGAACTAGTATCTAACCAGGCCTATCGAAATTTAAATTGTTTAAGTATTGGATACCATCATTTCATAGAGTACCATCCTCTTGCAATAGGTAATACGAATTAAATGAAAAAATCGTATAAAAAGCCTAAAAGAAAAGAACAAATTGATACATTAATCTTAATCCATATTTCCCCAAGAATATATTCGGTATATTCATTAAACACAATTTCTATTTTACTCATACAATATTTGCACTTTGCATTCATAAATTTCATGAGAATATAAATATTGATATAAAATATTAGTACCAGGGCTAAAAAAAAATCAAAACGAAAGTGAGTCGTCGTGAGTAGAAACAAACATAAAATTTCATTCATTTACTTTAGCCGACCTAAACAAAAAGCAAATAAGCATCAACGAATATAGGACGTCAACATCACGATGAAACATATTCACAAAGAAGTGAAAGTTATGAAGTCTGTGAGAAATCAGCGACCCAGAGAACTACCAGTAAAGTGCGCTCTGTGTGTTATCGTACCACTGACAGCGGTACGAGTCAAGATCACAGAACTTGAACTTGCAATATTTCTTTTCATTGCTAATTCAGAGGCCATTATGTGGTGCTTTAAAAAAAGATACATTCTTTTAGCAATTAGATTTTGGTAAGATCTTTGTTTTATTACGAAACGTGACTGTTATTATCAAATGTTTTGATATTTATTGGAGTTTGGTGAAAAAAATAAACGATAAATACCGGTACGAACCTTAAATAAACTAGATATGAAATTTACGAAAGTGCGCGACGCTACTGGTTAGACAAGGATATTTTTAGCGTCCTGGTCTAACCAGTAGCGTCGCGCACTCACTCTCTGTCAATTTATTTTCAATACCTAGCATCTTTAAGGTCAGGAAACTCTGATTTGCGGATTTTTTTTTACAAGCACCTTTATAAAATTAAGTACAGAAAAAAATGATCTTTAATGTTATGGAAATAAAATAAATATACGGAATAAACGAAAAGTTCAAACAAAATCATACCTTTTTACACCTGGCTGCGTAGAGGAAGCGGCTAAATGATCGGCAGCAACTGTACTTTTTTAAATCATTCGAGTACGCTATTATAAAGTGCTGTAATCTTTATTTCCATACGATGTAAACGAAATTTATTTCCAAAAGTCAATTAAAAATATTTTAATTAATACTACTGGCGGGTAATTACTAATTGGCACCCTATGATAAATGAATTCTCCTACTTATGAAGTTACTTGAAAATTAAATTTTAATTGTCTATATTATTCCTACACTAATTTGCAGTGGGATCCTACTCTATACCGTTTACACCGCTCGAGGACCTCCGAATTGCTCACTTTAAAAAAACCTGAGTTTCCATTCGCATTTTGTTTTCCAAACTTTTCATTTAACATCCACTGATAAATTTACCATTTAAGAAATTTGATTAAATTTAAAAAAAAAACAGGAAATTTTCTGTGAAAACTTATATATTATAACATATATAACTTGCTAAGTATTTGATTTATAAGTATATATGCTATAATTCAAAATTTTTTCTTTTTTATTCAATTTAAATTTTTTTATAAGAAATTTTAATTAAGGTAAATGACTTTGATATATGATTCTGAATATGAATTTTATATTGCCCGTGCCACTCTTACCTTCAGAGCAGAGTTCAAAATTTAGGAAAATTAATTATTGAAATTTAACTCTTAATTTTCTTATAAATAGAATTTTAATTTAATTTTTATACCTTATTTGGAACGCCAATGGTAAGAACAGACTCGTAGTCGCGTGGATTGTCGATTTTTTACTGAATACATAACGTTAAAAATTTCTTAATTAATATTTTGTGACTGTGAATGTGCAAAGTAATTGTTTTAATCAAATTTTAACGTGAAAATAAGAAATTCTAAATGTTCTTAAATCTAGTGATGTGCAAAATTATTTTTTATATGAATGTGAAAATGAATATAGTTTATACAACAAAAAATTAAACACACAATTATTTATTTTTATATTAAAATACCGTATAACTGCTGCTAATTCAATTCTCCAAGTCTTCTACCATATAAGAACTGCTCAAACCATATAAATGAAGAATTCTCTTTCTTGAGAAAAACTGCTATATTTAGAACTGGTAAGTATCTATTTCAATACTTCTCTTCTTAACCTGATGATTTAATCTTCTTAGCAATGATAAATATTCTTTCTAGTCCAATATCTCTTCTCGTCGACTTTTTCAATCTTTTAAAATAACTCTAAATAATTTATCTTCTTACCAAACTCGTACAAACTCCTTCTATTCAACTTTAGTACCAATATTATATTATTCAAATCTCTTTTTAACTTATTATTTTATAAAAAAACTCAATTTTAATACTGCATAACATTTATTACGACCATTCTCTTCAAAAGATCCAAGGAAAGAGAAACAATCTCCAAAATCAACAAACTAACAAAGGCCTATCACTAACCATCTAAATCCCATATAAATTTTTCCAAAACAAACTTGATTCTATACAAATAAAACAAATCAGCCCTACTAGATTACTTATCTTAATTTCTTTAACAATTTTTACCATCATACATACTAGATTTATAACATTATTTTGAAAATTTGTATTATAACCTTACATACTAGATTTCTAACAAAAATTATAAATTTTATTTTCTATTATGTTTTAATATAAATTTAATTTTTTTAGAATTTCTCAATTTCTTATTAATTTTATAAATGACAAATATGAATATTATGAAAATAATAAATATGGAAATTATGGAAATGAAAATTTATACACAATCTATTAAAAGTAAGTATTCAATTATTTATTCGATTAATTAAATTATTTTAAACCAACGCATGTATTTTAATATTTAAGTTTTTATTCATCTTTCTTATTCTATTTTTCCTTTTTTTCAGGAATGAAGAGAATAATTTTTAAAATACTGAAAAATGAAACTAAATTATGTAAATATCAAAACTTTGAACTCTTTCCTGGGATCAAGAATATTCTTTTTAATAATTTTATATTTAATTTTACATATTATATATATCATAGAATCATATTTCATCTCAATATATTAAGTTCTTTAATATCCTCATTAAATATCTCGATTTATTTCTATTCTCAAATAGTTTTTTACTTTCAAATTTTAACAACAGTTTGTAAGCACTAGCTAAGATTTCTAAAATAATGAATAGATTCATTATTAAATGAATTAAATTGACCATGAATATCTGTTAATTCAATTAATTTAATTATTTGCTTTTTAACAAACTCTTCGGTGTATTTATTTTGAGTATTGGCAACATCCTATTATATTTCACTAACACTCTTTATTTACTTTAGTGGCCGCATTTTAAATAATAATAATAATGTATATATTAGCATACTTTCGATCGCTATGTCATCAGTAAAATATTGGTTACAAGAAAATAATGAAAATCCGTGGAGAGGAGTACGAAACAAAATATTTAGGTGAGGTACCACATTCTTAACCACAAAAAATTAATTGTTAATGTAACGTATGCGGATGTACATATTTATATTGTCTTATAAATTTTATTAAGAAAGATTTACTAATAAACAACTGTGTGTCTTTTATAAAATTTTTAGGCCGATATTCTATTGCGATAAAAAATTCATATTGCAATTAAATGTCTTTTAAATTTTCTCAAGGTAATCTTTATTATTTGGTACACAAAGCATAAACGTTGATCAGGATTTTCCAATATATTGAAACACGTATGGGGGCTTTTTACACAATTTATTTACAAAATTGTTAAGATACACTGAACTCTGCTGGATAACGTCTAACTCAGGGATGAGCAACCAGCAGCCCGCGGGCCGCATGCGGCCCTTTAAATATTTTTATGCGGCCCGCCAAGCATTTCTAAAATAGAATTTTATTTATTTTATCAACTTTCTCCCATCAATAAATTAGTTATAATGTAATGTTAGTATAGTATCCGTTTTGTTTCTGTTTTGTTTTGTATTTTTATTCTTTTGTTGTTGCATTAAAATTTATGTATGAAATATTTACTTTTTTTATTTTGTATTTTTATATTATAAGGTTTATTAGTATATATAAAGCTTTGTAAATTATTAATTAGTGCGGCCCGCCACAAAATTTTAAAATTTAAATTGGCCCGTGGGTTAAAAAGGTTGCTCACCCCTGGTCTAACTACTTGACAATACAATGAACTCTTGTGAACACTTGACTTGAACTGACGTTAACTGCCCATGCAGAATTTTCTAGAAACATTATTTAAAATGGTCAGTTGATTTTTTTTACAAACTTCTAAAAATCAACTGTCAACAACAATCTTTCAAATTAAGGTCCCTTCCTTTACGGTTATCCCGTTACAATATTCAAGTTAAAACAAGATGTCAAAATTGCATATAAAAAAAACATAATGATTGTTCTGACAGATAAGAAAATAGAAGGGAAGATCTGACCAACAAACACTACAGAAATAAATGAATTATAGGAGGGCGTTTCGATAAGTACTTAACCTACAAAAGGAAAACGAAAATTTTGAAAAAGTGGTGATTTATTTCTCAACATAGTCTCCTTGTAAATTTTATTCAAAGGAAGTTTAAATGCCAATCATTTTTACTATTTTACCAGCTAGAAAGAATAGCAGTTACCCCATACTGTCTTAAAGACAATCGGAAGATTCTGTACACCAACCAGCACCTCACACTAGTTGACCAACCAGTTAATATTACTTAATGAGATCTGAATTTGATCTCCATTCGTTTGCACAGATGTGCAATATGAATTATATAAGTACACGAGTTTCGGAAAACGTTGAAATTTAACCGATCTTAGCCATAATCACTAGGATATTACAAGATGACATGAGAATTCTGTATACTAAATATCATGACCTCGTGACGTTCCGGAGGACGGAGGTACGCACAAGCCGATCTTATAAAGTACCTCGGTGGTACTTAATAATATACGTTTAATTATCAACGATCCATCCAACAAGGAAATTTGGAAAAATAGGTGTCCCATGTAATACGTGAAAAATCACGTTTTGCTATTGTTAAATCAAATTCTAATTTAACCGAAGATTGATTTTTCTTCACCCGAATTTTCTAATATCGATTGATAGTTTTTCCAATACAATATCAATTTATTATTTTTATTATTAATATTATTATTTTTATTTAATCACAAAAATTTCCAAACTATAGCTCGATATACTTGTTTCAGCGAAGCACCAATTTTTTTTAATTTGACTGAAAACTACGATTTTTTCTAAAATAGACGTTGTATTTTACGTTTATAAATAAAAATAAGTCGTACTAGACCAAATCTGAAGGATATGGTAGATGGGGCAAAAGTTCGTAGCCCAATTTGATTAATTTGACCGTGACGAAGGTGAAAGTGTGAGCTGTTGCGTTGTCATGGGGAAAAAGCATGTTTATCCTCGTTAAGGCATTTTCTTTGCAATTCTTGGTATCGGCCCAATAATTAGCTACAACAACCATTTTTCCTTCTCCAGCTAGTTAATACGGATCACACCTCATGATTTCCACTTAACCGTTTCTCAGTCATCAGTATTTACCAGTGGATTTATGGTTTGTCGTTGCAGAAACTACTTTGGATTGCGCATAAACATCGTCAAATACTGCTCTGAAATGGACTCATGGTTTGGCTTGTGACCTGAAGTGAGGAAATGTGGCACCCATCGCGCCGACAGCTTTCTCATGACCAACATTTTATATAGGATATGACCCACGCGTTCTAACGCCACGTCCAGACATATGTAATGTAATGCGAAATCATTTGGACGCTACCTGAGCATAGAACGAATGCAACCAGAATACTTACCACGAATTGTCTATCCATTTAGTATTTGCGAACATGTCGAGAGAGGTAGTAGTTGCGGGAACGTCCAAACGTAGACTGCGAGCTCAGCGCGAGTCGAGCGCCTTTGTGTTCGGGCAAAAAACCGATATCCGATGGATTCCCTCGAACCATTTGGCGAGCGTTACACATAATGCTCGCAGTACCGTCCAAACGGAGAATTCGCGTTACATTACACGTTACATTAAACGATACATTACACATTTTTGGACGCGGCTTTAGCTTCCTCGCGCGCCATAAACCGGCGGTCTGCCAATATGAGACTGTAGATTCCTGCAGTCAAAACAAAACAACGAATTCGATTTGGCTTAAATGTTTTACAGTAGCCATCCACGAGAATGTACTACGCGAATATATATTTTTCTAGCGATACTGTCGCCATCGGGCGATGAGGTTAAGGACTTATCACACCCCCTCGTATACTACATTCGTTCATGGAAAGGTTATTAAATACTCAGCACATTAGTAAATATGATCAGACTATTTGCAATGCTGTAGTATTTCTTTCTCTTTCTATCTCATTGAATTAGGTAGTAAAGAATACTAGAAAACAAAAATTATATATGAATGTGTTCTTTCTGCTTCACTTGTGATGTATAAGAACTAATCTTTTTAGTTTTAACTTTAATAATTTACATATTTGGCTGTCCTTTATTGGTTTTAACTTTCTCCAGGACAATTACGTGAGTGTACCTACCAGTGAGATGGCAGTTGCTTTCTTTACTGTTCTTTTCTAACATTTGGCACGATTTACACACATGGCACGCTACCTCTAGAAGTATATGATCTAAGAAAAAACAGATGATATGTTGAAATTACATGTTTTAGAGGTACGTATCTCAATGACAGAAAAATTGATTTGACTAATGGTTCAATTGATCATTATGGAGAATATTTTAAGAAACTATAAGGCCCGTTTAGTTTAGAAGGAATTATACAATGCATACGTTACGTTATCTTAATCTTTATTAATTATTGTATCAACGCTTCTTTACAATACCTACAAATACCTATCACGAAAAAATAAATAAAATAAATAACTTAATACACATTTAACGATTAATAAATTACTTATAAAGTAAGATAAAACATATTTTAAAGCCTATTGAAATTATATATACAGTCTTCTTTAAAGTTTAAACAGTCTACCAGGTCTTTGTTGTTTTCCTAAAGTAGAAAAACCCATCATTGTCTGAAACAATAAAGAATACAATTATTAAAATACATTTTGCAAAATATTATTTAGGTAGGTATAGGTCTATCGAATTTTTGCATAAAGAAGGATAATTTTTTTATACATAACTAAACCATTTAATAAACTCTAGATTGAAAAGTAATTTGATAAAAAATTACAAGCTTGTCAACACTGCGAAATACGTCAGTTATATTTCAAAACCTAAAATTGCACATGTTTTTTATATTGATAGCCCTGTTTTGGTGTGAGTATAAAAGTATGTTTTTTAACTTTTTAATTCCTAAGAATTTTTTAAGTTAGAAAGAGAACATAAATTTCATTTTTAAAGTGAAACTTTTATTACATCGTCCCAAACTTTTTGGTCTGTGTTAGCGCATGTCGGCATGTCGCGTGTCGGCATGTCGCGTGGTCGGCCGCTGAGTAGGCAGCGCCTATAGTTTGCAGCAGCTGACCGTGTAGTGTATAGTATTACTCATTTGTGCCAGTGCTCCACGCTATATTATTTGTGTTTAATTTTTGTCAGTGTTTAATTGTTAGAACTTTTTGCTGGTGCATGTTGTTGTTTATGGATTTATTTCAATTTTGAGTACTTGAATTTATTATTTAACTTATTTTGTATGGTTATTAAATTAATTATTTTTTTATTTATATTCGGTCCATTCCAATTTTCCAAGTATAAAATTAAGATTGATAAAGCGATTTTTATACCCTTAATAGAATATTATTCGAAAAATTTTTAGTTAAATGTCTATAGTGTGAAAAAAAGTTTCACTTTTACCGTGGTTTCATAAAACCACACAACGGTTTTTTGATTTTGGATTGCAGTCACGTTACAACTGAGTGTAAAAAAACGACTCAATAACTATATGCTAATTTTCGTATCTTGTTAGCGTAAGGAACATAAAAACAAAAATATTAGATGTGCTAAGAATATCATTAGTATTACACTTTAGAAAACTGATGCTGATCGGTAATACTTTAAAAATTTAGTAACGATGGAATTAGAACAGAAATCAATTAATCTTTTTTATAATTTTTTAAAGAATTGCTATTTCCATTACGCTCCTTGGTGCAGGATTTGTGGCCCGAATTCAAAACCGGGCTCAGAGATGTTCATTTAACAACCTTAGTAGTAGATAGTGTGAAATGGCATCCTACATTAAAATTACATCGTTAACTACTAATATGGAATCACATGTTCTTCTAAAATGTCTCTAATGAAACAATCCGCTGTTAAACTTACTACACATTTTACATCAGTCACAAAAACGAAATCCGTTTTTTGTTTCATATAAACACCAGCCCAGTACATACAAGAACTGCCTCCATATGCGAGAGTTTCTCGGATACAACATTCAGCAAACCACTCATCTGACCTTTAACGAACCCGTAGGCATATCATGACTCCATTGGTCTTAATCCCAATCCAGATGTTCTCAAGCAAATCGTAATTGTCTTAGAGATATCAAACTCGTATAAGGCTATGGCTACAAAGGCGAGATTTCACGCTGTGTTTGGCTCACCCAAAACTAATTCCCCTCGTTATAAAAGTAATAAGTCACACCAGCAGTTTTTCTTGCGCGTAGAATCCAGCTCATCCCTTATCACACATATTGGTTTGCAGTTCTTCACGTGTCGAAAAGTTAAGCCTTTGCAAAAATGATCGAAATTACTCTTAATAAACATGCAGTTAATGCTGTTTGTGTCACGGTTGTCGTTCGTCGCCTACTTTGCCGGTATAAAAAATGCTGTATTTATCCAGAGCTGACTGCTTGACTGAAAGAAGTACTTCTGAAAAAAATATTAAAAGAAAACCTGTAGAAGTTTTTTAAATACTACAGGATATCCATATCCATTCCTTCTTCTATACTATTTCTATAAAAAATTAAAGGTGATACATCCAAACAAAATTCAACCATGAGGGATTGCATTTATAAGATTGATTTAGACAAATTCACGCCGCGTGATATCCGACCCGTGTGGCAACTCAAGACAAATTGAAAGGAAGCTCGAAAATGGAACCAGCTTTATTTGTGAGCCTTAAAGAAAAAGACATCTGTTGCATCGTAGACTTATACTGGAACCAAACAGCACAAGTAAAGATAGGAAATGATTTGTCCAATACTTTACAGATTGAAAGAGATGTGAGACAAGGATGCGTGCCGCTATTATTCAATCTGTATTCAGAGGCGTTTTTTCGTGAAGCCTTAGAAGATGTAGAAATGGGTATAAAAGTTAATGGAGTACTGATCAACAACATCCGTTTTGCCGACGATACGGTAATGATAGCAGACAATATGGAAGATTTACAACAGCTGGTAAATATGGTTGGTGAACACAGTAAACACATGGGCCTGAACATCAATACCCAGAAAACTAAATTTATGATCCTCACTAGAAGCTTAAATACATTTGCCAACTCCACATTAACATTTGATGCAGCATCAATTGAAAGAGTGGACAAATTCAGATATCTGGGTACATGTCTTTTTGAGAATTGTACATCAGATAAAAAAATAAAAAACCGTATAGAGCAGGCCCGACAGGCATTCCTGAAGTTTAAAAAGGTGCTCATTTGCTCAGATTTTGATATTGGTCTCAGGATAAGGTATGTAAAGTGCTACGTATGGTCAGTGTTACTTTATGGAGTTGAAGGATGGACCCTGAAAACAAGTAGTATCAATGAACTAGAAGAATACGAAATGTGGCTGTTTCGTAGGATCCTTGGACCTAGAAGGTGACAAACGAAGACGTTCTTAGACGCATGAACAAAGAACGCGAGCTATTCCCTATAGTCAAAAAAAGGAAAACCTAGGCCATATAATGCGTAACGAAAAGTATAGGTTCCTACAGTTGATGATTGAAGACAATATTGAGGGCAGGAGAGAAATAGGTAGAAAAAATATGTTTTGGCTCCGGAATTTCAGACAATGGACGGGGCTGCAGGATATACAAACTTTGATTCAAACCGCACGAGATAGAGAAGCAACGGATCATGTGGTCGCAAACAGCCATTATTGGATAAGCATCAGAAGAAGAAGAAGTTCTTGCGGACAGACCCGTCTCTTACATTTCGGGCAGGAATTCCTGCCGTGTTTGGTTAGCCAAACTGGCAACAATATGGACTATTTTTTTGACGTGTATTAGGGCCGAAACGCTGCGTGAAATCCTGCCGGTGTGGCCGTAGCCTAAAGCCTAGTTCGGACTAGGCTAGTAATTTAGTTAAGTAGCGAGTAATTTAGTAATTTCAGGTAACAGATGAGTCTCGGGGTTGCAAAGTAAGTACGCTGTCGGTCAATTACCGTACGCACGCACATATTCCAACGGGCAAATTTTGAAACTACTGCAGTTTTTTTTAATGCGATATTTTATTGAAAGAAAAGCAGTGATTTTTTTCAAAAATCAAAAATAAGGATATTACTTTCACATTATTTTTATATTGATATTATCATTACTGAAAAAGGAATCGGTTATTGGCATATAGGTACTGAGCTGGGATAATAATTTTAAATGAATCCACATTGCTATAGTGTCTGCAGTTAATTTTTGGTTATTGCAATTCAAGTATTAAAAAAATCAGAAAAGTTTGTAGACAACCAATTACGTTTATTCCCATACAACCGTAACAATATCATTTTCTTTTATGTATTATTTTAAAATTCCCATGAGATATCTTAAAATTTATTATTTACTAAAATCTTAAGTAAGACTTTTTAAACAATATCTCTTTACTTATTTTCTAATTATATATTATATTAATGTATAATAACCTAGAAAAACAAACTAATAAGGTAATTCATCTTCTGTAAGTGCGTACTTCCATTGCTGTTACTTTTTCTTAATTCATATTAACACAGAGAAAACATACTTTCAACAATGCCTATCAGGTTTTAGTTGTTCGTACAATGTTAACTGTTAGTGCCAATATGTCAAAAAAGGCAAAACAAGAAACTTAACTTTCTTAGAATTGCTTCCGAACGACAACTAAAGAAAGCTTTTAGAGGAGAAATTGTAAATTTATTTTACTATAAAAGCAGTGAAACAGAAAGTTTCAAAGTTTGTATTGGATTAGTATTAGTTTTCTGTAGGATAATAGCCCATATAGAAGAATAATCGAAGATTATCTGACAAATAAATAAGGATAAATATATAGAGAAAAAAGAAAACGGGAATAGACCTAATTCATGCTCATACTTTATAAACCTGAACCATTATCTGATGAGGCGGTCCACTGGCCTTTGTAAATAATATTATGAGGATCTTCTAGGCTTCTATGCCATCCTCCTCCTCCTCCGTAACCTCCCCCGTGACTGTGACCAGAATCAGCGTATACTATGTGCTTCTCTTCTCCACCTCCTCCACCTTTCTCTTGCATTTTTTTTATAAGCATGATAAGAGAGAGGAGCATTGATATTTTGGCAATCATAAGGGCCGATCCTGCCATCATAGCCATTTTACCCATAACTAAGTTTACCATCCACGCTGCCATACCAACCATTGCCATCATCATCATATTACCTCCTTTTTTACCTCCTCCTCCTCCACCTCCTTTTCTACCTACAAAATAAACAAGAAAAAATGAAATTCAATAAAAAAAAATAATTACTTTAGATTTGGTTGGACTTTCAAACTGTACAGTCAAGGAAATAAGTACTTTCGTGCATTGGATTTTTAAAATATCAGGCATGTTTGTGAGCGCGGGTGGTCGTATACAAATAAAAAACACCATTTATTTGCATTTCGAAACTACATGTTTAAATAAATGATTGCGGAAAATGTATAACTCGGCAAATATTAATCAAAATCAGATTTTTATACTCGAAATTTTTTGAAGTCGCTAAGTATAAGTATGATAGCAAGAGCTAGAGCCGAAATTTCGCCGTCATCCGTTATATCACATTTTTCCCTTGCAACATGTTCAATCAATACATGTATTCACGTTCCCGCTTAGGCGGACACTCTAGTAAATAGTAAATAGTAGCTATAAGTGGTGAAAATCTACATCGATAGTCTCGATGGAAATTTTCCCAGTCGAAAGTGTTAATACGACAATTCTAAATCCCGAGGGGTGGAAACCTGAGTGGATATACAGAGGTGGTGAACAAGGGTACCCCCTGTATCCATTGGCGTGTCCGCCTGAGCTGGAACGTAAATACCTGTATTGAATGAACATGTTGCAAAAGATATTATAGATGACTGTGAAATTTCGATTCCAGCACTTACCTTAATTATTAGGTCGAAGAGAGCCTCCGGAGTATACCTAATGCTCGGAAACGGTACAATGTGTTCTTCTGGAAAACTGTGCAAATTTGTTATTTAGTTATCCCAAACTCATTACTCGGGAGTTTTTAAGGTCACTGAGAAACGAATATCGTGACGACTACAAACCTTGAACTACCGAGTGACGTCGACGGGTTATTCAAACGTCTTCCTCTGGATCACTAGGTCTCTAGGTATACGGAGACTGTATACGTCACGATATTCATTCTCTGTGACCTAACAAACTCCCTAAGTAGTGAGTTTGGGCTAATTGAATAAAAATTTTCCATATCATTGACTGCATCATTTCTGGTCTAGTCGACCTCATATTTAGGCTTAGTGACTTCAAAAATCCCCGAGTAGAAAAATCCGACTCATTTTTAATTTTATTGATCGAGTTATATATTATTTGCAATTGTTTATTTAAAAATATACAGTCGAAATGCATTTTTCTTGTGGACAAAACTAAATATAAATTTCTCACTGCCTTAAGCCGGCTACTCACTACGCGGGACTTGACAAGTACTTCGCAAGTACTTGGCATATTTTAAGTAGTGTGTACGAAACTCGGCGTGCTACTTGAACTTGCCGTCCGCAGTCGGTAAATTAAGCAAAGTCAAAGGCAACAAGTAGCGAGTCAAGTAGCAGCGCCACACTACTCGACAAGTTTGTGCAAGTAAACTATGTAGTAATAGTAAATCACACTTCGTGTAGCAAATAGTGAATGTTATTTAGTTCTCAAATATAGAGTGGTCCAATGAAATGACAATAGAATTTTTAAATTTACCTATATGAAAACGAAAGTATTATTTGGGACCCCGGTCACAAACTACATAAAAATCGAAATAAAGTTTCTGACTCACGGAAGTGATGCATATATTTTAGTTAGTTAAAAGTGTTGCCTACGTGCGTACATATAACAACCTAAGGTTAAGATAGACATTGACATTTGATAGTTCATATAAAAAAAAGAAGAAGAAAGATATTCATGATTATTATTATAGTTAATGGTTGTTCGTTGTTCTTGAGAATAAAGAAAAAAGCAAAAAGTTTAAAAGTCTTTTCTTTTAATTGCTGGCGATCGACAATATATATACTACAGTTAATCAGAAGTGGGATAATACCAAAAGAAGTGTTTGGAGTTTCGAATTTTGGACGAGTTGGAGATTCTTGAAACTGTGAGTGAGATACGATACAGTTTGAATAATGGCTTCCGAAAATGGCGAAAATGGTGAATACGTATCAGATAATACACAAAATTTGGTATATGTAACCGGTGGTTACAAAAACTTCAGTAACATTAATGATGTATTACCGGGATTTGACCCTGTTAAAAATGAAATCAATATTAATCAATGGATCGAAAAATTAGAGGAGTATGGTGAAATTTACGACTGGGACGAAGTTGCTATAAAACACTATGCATTGGCTAAACTAGAAGGAGTTGCGAAGACTTGGAAAAATAGTTTACCATGCAAACAGAGAAGTTGGGAAGACTGGAAAACGCTATTAGAAGAGACATTTGCAGTAGAATCTAGTACGATAGATCTACACTTTCAGGCGCAAAATTACAAATGGAGACCAAACCAGGACATTGTCGAATATTACTTTGAAAAACTGTCGAGGTGTGTTAAGTGCAACATGACCGAAAGAGAGAAGATAGAATGGATGGTGCATGGATTGAATGATCTTAGGTTTAGGGATTATTTAGGACCTTTAAGTAGGTATTCAAAAATAAATCAATTGTTGCCAGATTTAAAATCAGGTGCTATGTACATCCGTAAAAATGTAAGTAAACCTTTTGATAAATTTAATAAGAAAAATAATGAAAATACAGACGTTGTAGTTAAGCAAAAGACCATAACTTGTTTTAAATGTTCACAAAAGGGTCACTATGCACGTGAGTGCCCTAGTAAAAAGAAAACTGTAAATAATAATTCTGATGTTAACCAAGTAACTAGTACTTCGGGTTCGGGTAGTAATAATACCGTGCTTGTTATTAATTCTGTTGAAGATAGTCATAAAAAATATTTTAAATCTGCTATTTTAAATAATAAGGAGATTAATTGTTATATTGATTTGGGCAGCAGTTGTGTAACCATTAGAGAAGATATTATGGATAAACTTGGTTTTACTTATCTTGAAATGGATACACAGCCGCTGGTAGGTTATGGAAATGGCCTTGTAAAACCGTTGGGTCTTTTCACGGGTATTTTAAGCATTGATGGAGTTTCCGGTAAGGTTAAGGTGCATGTAGTACCCAAAGACAGCCAAAAAGTATCATTAATAGTAGGTCACCCTTTCACAGAGTTGCCAAATGTACAAATTATCAGTAGAAACCAAGAACTTATTATTGAAGAGTGCGAAGTGTCACCTACTGTTAAAGAGAAAACTGTATTGAAAACTATTGATTGTACGAAACTCCCTGACAATTATGTTGGTCATATTTCCGTGAGGTCTGATCTTCCTAATTATGAACTTTATATAGAGGGTGGGATTCGTCCTGAGGGTTATGCTATTCCTAGGTGTCTCATACAAACTACTTTTGAAGGTAATGCAACATTGCCGGTTTTGAATATTTCGGGAAAAGAAATCGAATTTAAAGAAAATAAAAATCTAGTTAGGGCAGAGATTTGCGAAGAATCGAAAGAAGAAGAGAAGATTGTAAATAGAAAAGAATATAATAAAGAAGATATTAAAATGGAGGAAATAAATACAAATCTAGAAGAGGATGATGCGAACAGATTACTGTCTCTTATGAACGAATACAAAGATGTGGTAGCTAAAAATATGAGACAGTTGGGTGTCACTGATAAGATAGCTATGAAGATAGAGGTGGTTTCAGACAAACCCGTTTATTATAAACCCTATCGTTTATCATTCCATGAACGAAAACAAATAAAGGATATAGTGGAAGAACTTAAGGACGCTGATATAGTCGAAAATTCTATATCAGATTATGCTAGTCCATGCTTATTAGTCAAAAAGAAAACTGGTGATGTAAGGTTATGTATTGATTACAGGGCCTTGAACAAATTGACAGTTAAGGATCATTACCCGTTGCCTCGGATCGATGATCAACTGGATGCTTTGGCTGGCAAGAAGTACTTTACTAGCCTCGATCTCAGAAGTGGTTACTATCAAGTACCAATGGATGAAGGTTCGAAAGGAAAAACGAGTTTCATCACTCCCGATGGGTTATACCAATTTAAGAGAATGCCTTTTGGGCTTTGTAATGCGCCGGCATTGTTTCAACGTTTGATGAATTCTATATTTAGTAAGTTAACGCATGCAAATGCACTTTGTTAATTAGACGATATTATTATCGCATCAGGGACCATAGAAGAAGGTTTGGTCTATTTAAAGGAAATATTAGAAGTCTTAAGACTGTCTAGTTTAACATTAAGGCTTGATAAGTGTCATTTCTTTATGACCAAAATCAACTATTTGGGCTTTGAGATTAGCGACAGAGGAATTGCACCTGGCGAGATGAAAACTAAAGCAATCCGGGATTTTCCCAGACCCGAAAATGTTAAATCTATTCGAAGTTTCATTGGATTAGCCAGTTATTTTCGTCGATTTGTTAGAGGGTTTTCTCTAATCACGAAACCACTAACCGATTTACTAAAAAAAGGAGGAAAATTTCATTGGGGAAATATTCACGAAGAAGCATTTATCAGAATAAAGGACTTGCTTTGCGAAAAACCGATTCTTTGTTTATATAGACCTGAAGCTAGAACGGAATTACACACAGATGCGTCTAGTTCTGGTATCAGCGGAATATTATTGCAGGAGCAGCAAGATGGTAAACTCCATCCTATCAGTTACTTTAGTAGGAAGACTACGTTAGAGGAATCTAAATACCATTCCTACGAGCTGGAGGCCTTAGCCATCGTTAATTCGGTTGAAAGGTTTAGAGTCTATCTGATTGGTATAACATTTGTAATTAGGACGGATTGTAACAGTCTAAAAATGCTTCAGAATAAAAGAGATTTGAATCCGCGTATAGGAAGATGGTTTATAAGATTATCGGAATTCAACTATATCATTGAATATCATTCATCCTCGTTGAACGCTGTTGCTGATTCGTTAAGCCGTAATCCTGTCGAAGATGCTAGAGAAACCGAAATCACGGGATTACCTATTTTACACATTAATATTACAACTGACTGGGTGGCTGCGATGCAACGAAATTGTCCAGAAATTTCAAAGATTTGCCAGAAGCTAGAAAATGCTGATCAAGAAACGCATAAAAAGTTTACACTTTGCCAAGGTCGAGTATATAAATTAAAAAATAATAGATTAAGGTTATATGTACCCAAAGATTTGCGAATCGAAGTCATAGGTACAGCCCATAAAAATATTAATCATTTGGGAATCGAGAAGACAATCTCAAAACTGAAAGAACATTATTATTTTCCAAAGATGTATGAAGCTGTTACTAATTATGTAAATAGATGTATTAGTTGTCTATATCACAAGACGCCTAATGTTAGCAATCCAAAATGTCAACACCCATTGGATAAGGGTAATATTTGCTTTCATACCGTACATCTAGATCATCTGGGACCTTTCCCTTGTACTCCCAAGGAAAATAAATATATATTAGGTTTGATAGATGGATTTTCCAAATATACGGTACTAAAGCCAGTTCAAGGAACTACGTCACACGAAACTTTAGAGTTTATTCGAGAGTTTATCGCTCATTACGGGAAGCCTTCTAGAGTTATAACTGATAATGGAACTGCGTTTACAGCCGATTGCTTTGAAAAGTTTTGTAAAGAATATTTTATTCAACATGTTAAGATTGCTGCAGGAACACCGAGAGGAAACGGACAAATTAAAAGACTAAACAAGACTATTTTGTCCTGCCTGTCAACTAGTTTAGATTGTGAATCTGAAGACGGCAAGTATTGTTGGGACGATAAAATTCTTGATGTTCAGTGGAGTATTAACACCACGATTCATAAAATTACCAAGTGTACCCCTTTTGAAGCAGTTTTCAAGCATAGAGCCTTAGGATTATACGATGATCCTCTAGTAAGTGAGATTAACGATATTAATAACGTTTTCAACGGATATGAAACCGAAGATAATGACGGCATAGCTGCGAGATTAAAGAAAAATAGAGAAGCACAAATAAACGCCAATAATCTGAAATACTTAAAGATAAAGAAATACAATTTAGGAGACCTGGTGATGGTTCGGGATCAGATTCCGGCTACCGGTGAAAGCCGAAAGTTGGAGCCGAAATTCAGGGGTCCTTATGAAATAACTCGGGTGCTGGACAATGATAGATACATCGTTGAGGATATCATTGGCGAACAGCAGAGTGGTCGATTATATAAGGGAATTTTGTCCGGGGATAGATTAAAGTTAGTACCTCGATTGACCTAAATGTTGTTATGGGGTTTCAAATGTTTTTACTGATTTTATTTTAATCTTTTGCAAATGTTCAGAAAGTATTGTTTTGTTACAAACCTATTGTTATGTGAATAATTGTTTATTTTGTTGTGTTATAAACTATTGACGAGGACGTCAATGTTATCAGGATAGCCGCTGTGTGGGAGTTTCACGATGAAGAAAAACCAACAAAAGTGTTCGTTCTGGAAGTGTTTCAAAGAAAATGGTCGCAATTTTTCAAAATCTAATCATGTGGCAACAATTGCTTTAGAAGATCGCAGACCGGTTACTTCCAATAGGTATATAAACGTTTGTTTACCAGAATATATCGCAAAACTCTGACAAAGCAACACACAACAGTATCAGGACAATCCATACTGCCCAAAAGACGATCTATTTTTTAGAACTTCAAAACATCGAATTGTTTGGACATCCACGACCTAAGTCCCAACGACTTTTTCACGTTTCCAAATATCAAGAATTCCATGTTTGGATAGCGATTCCAGTCGCCAGAAGTAGCCATCGAAGCCTTTAAAATAGCGATTTTGCAGGCGTCAACTGACTCATTGGTTTGAACGTATTTAAAAACGTATCAATCTTATTGGGACATATTTTGAAAAACAATAAAGTCCTTAAAGACAACCGTCGTATATACAATAAAAAGATTATTAAAGAGAACCTATCGATTGTCACATATTTTAAATCAATAAACACACATGGCCAACATGGTTAATATTGTAAATTAATAAAACAAAAAAAAATAGAAATCTAACCATGATAAAATGCTCAAACTCATGATACCCCTGAGAAAAAATAAAAAATAAGATACAAAAATGCAGGATGTGGTAGAAAGAAAATGAGATAGGCATCAGAAGATGGCAAAATAGTTAATTAGAAGCAAATAACAAACAAAAAAGGTGTGTGGTATTTGGGTATAACTATTTATCCTCACTACTTTTATACAGCGAGTATATCTAGTATGACGTAATATGTTTAAATGCTCTTAAAATGCTTTGAAATGAATCCACTCCACTCTACATAAATTTGAAATTATATATACATATATAGGCAAAAACTAATGATTTCAGAAAAAAAATTATAATAAATGGATTTCAGTATAAAATTAGGAAGTAAAAACATAAACCTAGAGCATAGAAAAAAAAAATAAAATATTTAAAAACTTAATTATTTACTAATAATATTTACCTTCAAAGGCATTGGATAAGTTCACCTTAACAGTTCTTGACTTCATAAATTCATCAATTTTGTCCATTAAAGCATCACTTAATTTAAGGCTCCTTTCATTTTCTTCATCAGGTAAGAGTTCGTCTTCTGTATTGTTAATAAAATAATCAGGATTTTTTTGAATCTCCAAAATCCCTAAATAGATCGGTCTATCATCCATTATGGTTTCGTTTAAGGCTTCCAAAGCTCTTTCTTTAAGACAAACCCCAGGATATTTTTTGTAAAAACACTCCTTGTAAACGTTAATTCCTTTCCAAAAATCGGTAACATTGTGTGTTTTACCAACTTTTTGTATGGATAAAAATAACACTAAACTTAATAATCGAAAATACATTGCAGTAGAACTACAAACAGACTAATTTTTTTTCTTGTCTAAGGAGATCTATATACCTTTATATAAACATCAGACCGTGGCTTTTTAACTACTAGTATTGTGCTCACGATTTTTTAAAACAATAAGTTTAATAATTTAAAGCTGTAATCATATCTAAAATTATTTTATATGTCTTAGTAATAACATATTTTTTAATCACTAATGGTTTATTTCATGGTCTAAATAGAGATGAGTCCAATTCAGTGCATCTACTTTAGATCAGATAACAGTTTACTGCATCTAATGCATTAACCTGATTATTTATTTAGAAGAAAAAAATACAATTACAAAAAAAGTTTTAAATAATTTATGGAAAAGTTCCCATGCGTTTTGAGTGTGATTATATTTCTTATCTGAAAAATTATTTCAACACAACAATCGGACTTTCTCTCAAATTATTTGGACGGTTAACAATTTAATGAATTTATTTCTTATTAAGTTTAGATGTTGATTTATCTTTTGGTACATCGCGGCTACCAGTTACATGGTGCATTCCATGACTTTTTGTTGTTTTTTCAATAAATCTGACTTCCAATGCTTCAAGAGTTGTAGGTTGGCCGAGATAAACTAATAAGTTAACTTATTCCCATAAAAACTAATCAAGATGTGTTAAGTCGCACGAACAAGGGGGTTAGTTAACAAGACCACTTCTGAAAATAAAGTTGTCATCAATTTATTTTGCGATAAATTAATGGTTAAGCGCGCTGTATGTTTTTTTTTTCTTATCGAAACATGTCTTTGATGCCTAGCTAATTAATTGTTGGAAATGAAAAATTGGTCTTGCCCTATGTTGTAAAGGCTGATCCTTCCTCATTTCCATAGAAATAAGGACCGCCAGCGTGTGAACCACACCAACCAGTAAATTTTAAAGGATGTAGTGGTGATTTAAAACGGCTTAAGGGTTATGATCGCTAAATATATAATAATTTTTCTTATTAACGAAGCCATTTAACTAGAAACAAGCTTCATCACTAAACACAATTCTTCGATAAAAATTCTCATCATAAGCCGGTTTCAAATTAGTAGAATCAAAAAATATTGGACGTAAACCATGGCTTTAGTTTTAACACGTGCCATATTTTATAGGCACGTGCAATATCCTTACGTAAAATTTTTCACGATATACAAAGACAAAGACTAACAATTTAAGAACGGCAACATTTCGGTGTCTTTTTCATCACTAAATCAGTTACATTCTATTCGGTACGCACATGGGTTTGGTAAATAAGTTCGAAAAGGAACAATAACCCTACAAATGTTGCTGATTATGTTAAATGTACAGATTTGAAACAAGACGATTAAAAAGCCTACTAATTACTGATGTATCTGTGGCTGAAGTAGTTAAAGGCGTTACCCGTGACAGTTAAAGGTTGCAGGTTAAAAGTTTACCGTGTCGTCAAAGTTTTTATCATTTCTTTTTCACTCCAGCTGATTTCTATAAATTTGTTATCTTATTGTATTTCAACCACTCTTGTGAATATTCATAATATTCCCGAGACCTTGCAACACTGTCATTCGTAGGCTTTTGTAGATATTGCAAAACAGTTAAAGGTTGCAGGTTAGAAGTGGAGACCCTCCCGGTTTTTATCATTTCTTTTCCAGCCCAGCTGATTTCTGTAAACTTGTTATATTATTGTTTGTCAACCACTCTTGTGAACGTTCATAATATTCCCGAGCGCTTGCAACACTGTCATTTGTAGGATTTTGTAGATATTGCAAAACTGTTGCAAAATGGTTTTACATTTTAAACTAATAAAACTATGAACGCTACATAATGGTTTACGCCATGTTTTATTGGCTATGTTTAGACCCGGAGGTTAAGACAAAAATCAGATTAAATTCATATCGATACAAAACTCATACAAACGAAGAATAAATAATGTCAGATCTTAGATAGACTCCAATATTGAATTAAATATACTTAATATAGCGGAAGGTTAAATAAACATAACAAAGACAGAATGAAAAAGAAAGCATAAAATGGAAATGTTAAAAGGATGGAATAGTCAGAAATAAAAAACAAAGAATTAGATGACATATGCACAAGAGAAAAAATTAACCATTGCCTGCTAATGCATCTATGGGGTAATCGACTATAGGTAAAGATTGCAGGTTCGAGTCCTGCTCAATTTAAATTTTTTTTTTGATTTTCTTTAAAGTCATTTTCTTGTTTGTATAATTTTTAAATTACAAAAATCGTTAAACAGTCGTAACAGAATGGAGACCACCAGAAAGGAGGATGGTGTTTTAGATAACATAATGAACACATATAAGGAATTTTAAAATAAATTAATTAATATTGTTAAAGATAGAAAACTATTAAAAAAGTAGTAGAAAGCAACACCAATTATTCTAATTCAGGTATATTGTTTATAAAAAGCTTTAATAATGTATAATATTTTTATCTAAAATCAATAAAATTTAACAAATTAAAAGGACTATAAGTATAAATATCGACGCAAAAGTAATAGCTGTTGAGTTGACCTACTCCTTAGGAGCCTTAAGGTCAAGGAATTACTGTGTGTAAATTCTTAAAAATTTCTCCTAAGCAAGTGTTCGCACCCATACAAGAATTGATATTCATATAACCTAAATTCTTGGATACCAGATATTCTCATGCGGCTTAATCAATAAAAATTAAGTAATTTCTAGATACTTAATTCTTCTAAAAAAAGTTATCTACACATTTTTATCGTATTCAAATAACTAAGATTTGATAATCGGTCTAAACAGTTGTATATACCTATACAAGCTGATCCGAAAAATTTCATACCGCCGTACACAGATGTCTTTTTGTCATAAAAATATAAAATATTAATTACGCTAGTTTACGGTGACGTCACAGTATTTAATTAAGTAGATAAGAATTTCTTATTTAAATATATGAGATATCAACTGCGCCACCTTAGAGTGGCATCATAGTAATTAATTAAGTAAGACTTGCTCGTTTAAATATATAAAATTTCAATTGCGCCACCTTACGGCGGCGTTATAGTACTTGATCAAGCAAGAATTGCTCTTGTAAATATATAATCAACTGCGCCAGTTAACGGTTCCATCATAGTACTTATTAAAGTAAGAATTGCTTATTTAAATTTGTGAGAAATGACTTAATTAAGTAAAAATTGCTCATTTAAATATACGAGATTTTTTTGACTATTTTCCATTTTACTTTAGTTTCTTGGAGTTCTATTTATTTAAAAATCAAAATACTACTTCATCTACTCGGTATTTGTAACCTAGATATCAAACAAGTAACTTACGCTGATATTAGGAATTCATAGAACTATATAATAAATGCATGCTTTGTATTAGAATATTAAATTGTATTTTTTTTTATTTTCCGTTACCTATTATGTATATTTCTAATTTTTAATCCTACACTGTACTCAAAAATATTTAAGGATTAAAACTACACCAATCGGCCCAGTTATTCTTAAGTTTTAGCGATCTATAAACACATTGCCATCTACCTGGTGTCTACCTAACCTCGATGCCAACCGTTGACAGAGAGTTAGGTACATAAATTAACTTACACCCTCGCCTTTTAAGAAATTGTAAAAATAAACAATAAATACACAAATAAGTAAAAAAATAGCTAAAAAACATTTAAAGTAGATCAAATAGTAAATATAAACCATTCTCGAATCTATTTGAATCCATAAAAAAAATTTCATTAAAATTCTCTTTTGGTCTGCATAACCTCAGCTACATATTGCAACACTAATGGGGACTTTAACACAATTTATTCACAAAATTGTTACAAGATACCTACACAGAACTCAGCTGGATAAACTGATTTACAATAAACTATTCGAATTATTTGACATCCCTTTATATAAAACAAATAAACATTCTAGAATATGCGAGAAAAATTATCAAACCTAATCAGTACACACAAGAAAGAGTAAGAATATTCTAGAATAACCTAAAAACAGTTTTTTAAGTAAAGGCCCTTTCCTTATTCGGTTATCCAGTTCCAATATTCTCCTATCTTTTTGAAGCGAAAAGTTTTTGACCAATGCGTTGCGGTTATGATCTATGACACTAAAACTTTAACATTGATCACCACATTTGCTAAGAATCTCAGAATTACTTAACATAGGATGAAGCAGTATATGCTTAGGGTGTCATTTCGGGACCATATTAAAAACGTGGATCTGTGTTTGACAACAGGACTCACAATCGTATACCAGGTGACTAAATTTATATGTACCTAACTGAGCTGAACAGATGGTCTAAGAGGCTGTTTTAGTAAAGACTGAGAGCCGATAAAAGAAGCAAAAGAAGATCTTCTATGCGATCGACAGATGATGTAAAATAATGATCAAACTTTGGATCTAGGTATACTTCGTGCTTTGGATTTAAAACGATCAGGATTAATATCACGAAGTATAGATACCGGGAGTTTAAACGTAATGTTAAACAAATGGTCTCAATTTAGGGGACAGAACTATTGCCGGTAGAGTGCGCCCGTGTTTAAGAGATAGGTACTCCTTTAAATCCTTACGTGGGAAGTTTTGTTGCTATTGACAGCTTTTATGACAACTAATTTTAAATAAATAAATTAATATTATATATTTAATTTAATTTCGCGACATTTAAATGTCATACATGTCATAAACATCGGTTCTCCTGTTACCTACTCGCGCCGCCAGGGGCAAAAAATAGAACTATGATCTGGGTTGATTATTGTGACCAGAAATATTATGGAAAAGCCTATACCGTGTAGACTCCTGGTATCTATACTGCCCTATTAAGAAAGAAGACCTTAACTCCAAAAATGTAAACTTTACAGGACAGGGAATTTAGTGTTTTTCCTTAGCGCACTTAAATAATTTTTACTTTCCTCATTGTAATGCTTTTATTTAACTACTAGTTGTACTCGCAACGTCGTTCGCGTGGCGTGTGATTGAATTTCTTACCCCACTACATTTAAGGAATGGGAGACAAATTTTTATACACCAGATGTTAAGTTGAAAGAAGACAAATACATCTGTGAAAACCGTATTCGAATCAGATCAGTGGATTTCATGTGATGCGCGCACAAACATACAGACAGACAGACAAAAAAATCTAACCACATTATTGGGTTCTATTTCGATGTACCCGCGACGTCATTCGCGTGGCGTGTTGATTTTTGTATAAAAATTTCTTTCCTCACCCCGTTAAAGGGGTGGGGGAAGAAAGTTTTATACACCAGATGTTAAGTTGAAAGAAGACAAATACATCTGTGAAAACCGTATTCGAATCAGATCAGTGGATTTCATGTGATGCGCGCACAAACATACAGACAGACAGACAAAAAAGTCTAACCACATTATTGGGTTCTATTTCGATGTACCCGCGACGTCATTCGCGTGGCGTGTTGATTTTTGTATAAAAATTTCTTTCCTCACCCCGTTAAAGGGGTGGGGGAAGAAAGTTTTATACACCAGATGTTAAGTTGAAAGAAGACAAATACGTCTTTGAAAACCGTATTCGAATAGGATCAGTAGTTTTCATGTGATGCGCGCACAAACATATACATTCCTACAGTTTTATTATATGTATAGATATAGATAAAAATAAATAGTTTTTTCTCTAGTTAGTTAAATTTTAATTTTTTAGAATCTTTTAATTAAAAAATGGACTTACGGCTTTTAGTTCATCTACACCATATGATTTACTAGACTAAAATGCCTCAAGTGCATTTAAGGGTGGAGATGGGCCTTTTATTTCTTAGCAACAACGTAATAAAACATTAATGCGTCATTAAAGCAAAGATAATTTAGATATTAAAAAACACAAATACCTAAATCCTAATTAGTAATAAAAATTAAGGATATAAAAATTTTAATTTCTTATCCATATCGTCATAAGTAAGAAGATCAGGTGCAGTTGTTGATGCTGGTAAATTTAGCCAAAATTGCCTCCTATTTTCTGGCATGAGTGGTAGAAGCTTTTTTATTATATCCGCCTTCTTCTCTTCTTGGACTCTTGCTGCCTTTATAATTTCAGGCGGATCAATTCTGGCACTCTTAGTTACTTTTGCTTTTAAGTAATCTAACTAAAAAGTTAGTTTTATAAAAGAGGTTTAAATTTCCCCTCCTTGCCTTTATTTGGACTATATCACGCAGCAATGAATTACTTGAATTTTTCCTCACTTTCGTCACTGAGCAGTGGTCAGGCCAATTAGAAAAGTCTAAAACATTTATTGATTTTACCATCAATTTTTCACTATTGGATCCCCGAACACAGTTTTCAAAGTTAGTAAAATCGTATATTTTTTTTCCCTCGTGCTTCATTGATAATTCTACCTGATGATGAAACGAATCCGCGAACATAAAAGAGTGTCCTGGTTCAAAGTATTTAAGACACAACTTTTCTAGCAACAGATCTGAAGTGTTTACTGCGTAACTTAAAAATGTAAGAAACGTCCAACTTTTGTTTCCAGCAGAACAGTTGTTAACCCACAGTGCAATGTTCTTCAAATCCCGGTTCATTTCGAGAAACGCATTAAAAGCACTAATGATATATCTTCTTTTTTTTTAACCACTAATTCCTTCGTGCCAAATAACAGCAATAGGCCAGGTATGTTTTGAGGTATTATTCAAAGGCACAAAACTCTCATTAAAAACGATGATTCTTGATTCTTCTTGTATATATTACAAGTTTAAAACTATCCATTCGGGGTAGCATTACTACTTTTTGTAAGTCAGCTGAAAAATATGCAGTAGATTTATTACTAATACTAAGCTCAGGATCTTTTTGGTACTGTAAACGAGCTTTTATGTAACGATCGTTGTGTTTCTGATAACTAAGACATTGATTACATTCATCAGCTTCAGTGCTATCAATATTTTTAACTGGTTAAAACTAGAGAAAAATACC